>JBCDWJ010000072.1:0-26000 GCA_039766575.1 Serrognathus titanus
ATTCTCAAATATCTACATTCGAAATCGCGCTTTCTGCCACAGCTATTATAATCAAAATGATGTTTGTTTTCATAATAGTGCCGAGTATCATCGATATCAGACATATTTAAGCTGGGTAAAATTTCGTTGAATTCTGGGACATAGAAAAATTTTCAGAAAAATTCTCAAATATCAACATTCGAAATCGCGCTTTCTGCCACAGCTATTATAATCAAAATGATGTTTGTTTTCATAATAGTGCCGAGTATCATCGATATCAGACATTTTTAAGCTGGGTAAATTTCGTTGAATTCTCGGACTTAGAAAAATTTTCAGAAAAATTATCAATGTCGTCATTCGAAATCGCGCTTTCTGCCACAGCTATTTTAATCAAAATGATGTTTGTTTTCATAATAGTGCCGAGTATCATCGATATCAGACATATTTAAGCTGGGTAAAATTTCGTTGAATTCTGGGACATAGAAAAATTTTCAGAAAAATTTTCGATGTCGACATTCGAAATCGCGCTTTCTGCCACATCTATTATAATCAAAATGATGTTTGTTTTCATAATAGTGCCGAGTATCATCGATATCAAACATTTTTAAGCTGGGTTAAAAATCTCGTTGATCTGACGACTATAAATATTCTCAAATATCAACATTCGAAATCGCGCTTTCTGCCACAGCTATTATAATCAAAATGATGTTTGTTTTCATAATAGTGCCGAGTATCATCGATATCAAACATTTTTAAGCTGGGTTAAAAATCTCGTTGATCTGACGACTATAAAAATTCTCAAATATCTACATTCGAAATCGCGCTTTCTGCCACAGCTATTATAATCAAAATGATGTTTGTTTTCATAATAGTGCCGAGTATCATCGATATCAGACATATTTAAGCTGGGTAAAATTTCGTTGAATTCTGGGACATAGAAAAATTTTCAGAAAAATTATCAATGTCGTCATTCGAAATCGCGCTTTCTGCCACAGCTATTATAATCAAAATGATGTTTGTTTTCATAATAGTGCCGAGTATCATCGATATCAGACATATTTAAGCTGGGTAAAATTTCGTTGAATTCTTGGACATAGAAAAATTTTCAGAAAAATTCTCAAATATCAACATTCGAAATCGCGCTTTCTGCCACAGCTATTATAATCAAAATGATGTTTGTTTTCATAATAGTGCCGAGTATCATCGATATGAGACATTTTTAAGCTGGGTTAAAAATCTCGTTGAAGTGACGACTCTGAAAATTCTCAAATATCAATATTCGAAATCGCGCTTTCTGCCACAGCTATTATAATCAAAATGATGTTTGTTTTCATAATAGTGCCGAGTATCATCGATATCAGACATTTTTAAGCTGGGTGAAATTTCGTTGAATTCTCGGACTTAGAAAAATTTTCAGAAAAATTATCAATGTCGTCATTCGAAATCGCGCTTTCTGCCACAGCTATTATAATCAAAATGATGTTTGTTTTCATAATAGTGCCGAGTATCATCGATATCAAACATTTTTAAGCTGGGTTAAAAATCTCGTTGATCTGACGACTATAAATATTCTCAAATATCAACATTCGAAATCGCGCTTTCTGCCACAGCTATTATAATCAAAATGATGTTTGTTTTCATAATAGTGCCGAGTATCATCGATATCAAACATTTTTAAGCTGGGTTAAAAATCTCGTTGATCTGACGACTATAAAAATTCTCAAATATCTACATTCGAAATCGCGCTTTCTGCCACAGCTATTATAATCAAAATGATGTTTGTTTTCATAATAGTGCCGAGTATCATCGATATCAGACATATTTAAGCTGGGTAAAATTTCGTTGAATTCTGGGACATAGAAAAATTTTCAGAAAAATTCTCAAATATCAACATTCGAAATCGCGCTTTCTGCCACAGCTATTATAATCAAAATGATGTTTGTTTTCATAATAGTGCCGAGTATCATCGATATCAGACATTTTTAAGCTGGGTAAATTTCGTTGAATTCTCGGACTTAGAAAAATTTTCAGAAAAATTATCAATGTCGTCATTCGAAATCGCGCTTTCTGCCACAGCTATTATAATCAAAATGATGTTTGTTTTCATAATAGTGCCGAGTATCATCGATATCAGACATATTTAAGCTGGGTAAAATTTCGTTGAATTCTTGGACATAGAAAAATTTTCAGAAAAATTCTCAAATATCAACATTCGAAATCGCGCTTTCTGCCACAGCTATTATAATCAAAATGATGTTTGTTTTCATAATAGTGCCGAGTATCATCGATATGAGACATTTTTAAGCTGGGTTAAAAATCTCGTTGATCTGACGACTATAAATATTCTCAAATATCAACATTCGAAATCGCGCTTTCTGCCACAGCTATTATAATCAAAATGATGTTTGTTTTCATAATAGTGCCGAGTATCATCGATATCAGACATATTTAAGCTGGGTGAAATTTCGTTGAATTCTGGGACATAGAAAAATTTTCAGAAAAATTATCAATGTCGACATTCGAAATCGCGCTTTCTGAGACAGCTATTAAAATCAAAATGATGTTTGTTTTCATAATAGTGCCGAGTATCATCGATATCAGACATATTTAAGCTGGGTGAAATTTCGTTGAATTCTTGGACATAGAAAAATTTTCAGAAAAATTATCAATGTCGACATTCGAAATCGAGCTTTCTGCCACAGCTATTATAATCAAAATGATATTTGTTTTCATAATAGTGCCGAGTATCATCGATATCAAACATTTTTAAGCTGGGTTAAAAATCTCGTTGATCTGACGACTATAAAAATTCTCAAATATCTACATTCGAAATCGCGCTTTCTGCCACAGCTATTATAATCAAAATGATGTTTGTTTTCATAATAGTGCCGAGTATCTTCGATATCAGACATATTTAAGCTGGGTAAAATTTCGTTGAATTCTGGGACATAGAAAAATTTTCAGAAAAATTTTCGATGTCGACATTCGAAATCGCGCTTTCTGCCACATCTATTATAATCAAAATGATGTTTGTTTTCATAATAGTGCCGAGTATCATCGATATCAAACATTTTTAAGCTGGGTTAAAAATCTCGTTGATCTGACGACTATAAATATTCTCAAATATCAACATTCGAAATCGCGCTTCCTGCCACAGCTATTATAATCAAAATGATGTTTGTTTTCATAATAGTGCCGAGTATCATCGATATCAGACATATTTAAGCTGGGTGAAATTTCGTTGAATTCTTGGACATAGAAAAATTTTCAGAAAAATTATCAATGTCGACATTCGAAATCGAGCTTTCTGCCACAGCTATTATAATCAAAATGATATTTGTTTTCATAATAGTGCCGAGTATCATCGATATCAAACATTTTTAAGCTGGGTTAAAAATCTCGTTGATCTGACGACTATAAAAATTCTCAAATATCTACATTCGAAATCGCGCTTTCTGCCACAGCTATTATAATCAAAATGATGTTTGTTTTCATAATAGTGCCGAGTATCATCGATATCAGACATATTTAAGCTGGGTAAAATTTCGTTGAATTCTGGGACATAGAAAAATTTTCAGAAAAATTTTCGATGTCGACATTCGAAATCGCGCTTTCTGCCACATCTATTATAATCAAAATGATGTTTGTTTTCATAATAGTGCCGAGTATCATCGATATCAAACAATTCGAAATCGCGCTTTCTGCCACAGCTATTATAATCAAAATGATGTTTGTTTTCATAATAGTGCCGAGTATCATCGATATCAAACATTTTTAAGCTGGGTTAAAAATCTCGTTGATCTGACGACTATAAAAATTCTCAAATATCTACATTCGAAATCGCGCTTTCTGCCACAGCTATTATAATCAAAATGATGTTTGTTTTCATAATAGTGCCGAGTATCATCGATATCAGACATATTTAAGCTATGTAAAATTTCGTTGAATTCTGGGACATAGAAAAATTTTCAGAAAAATTATCAATGTCGTCATTCGAAATCGCGCTTTCTGCCACAGCTATTATAATCAAAATGATGTTTGTTTTCATAATAGTGCCGAGTATCATCGATATCAGACATATTTAAGCTGGGTAAAATTTCGTTGAATTCTTGGACATAGAAAAATTTTCAGAAAAATTCTCAAATATCAACATTCGAAATCGCGCTTTCTGCCACAGCTATTATAATCAAAATGATGTTTGTTTTCATAATAGTGCCGAGTATCATCGATATGAGACATTTTTAAGCTGGGTTAAAAATCTCGTTGATCTGACGACTATAAATATTCTCAAATATCTACATTCGAAATCGCGCTTTCTGCCACAGCTATTATAATCAAAATGATGTTTGTTTTCATAATAGTGCCGAGTATCATCGATATCAGACATATTTAAGCTGGGTGAAATTTCGTTGAATTCTTGGACATAGAAAAATTTTCAGAAAAATTATCAATGTCGTCATTCGAAATCGCGCTTTCTGCCACAGCTATTATAATCAAAATGATGTTTGTTTTCATAATAGTGCCGAGTATCATCGATATCAAACATTTTTAAGCTGGGTTAAAAATCTCGTTGATCTGACGACTATAAATATTCTCAAATATCAACATTCGAAATCGCGCTTTCTGCCACAGCTATTATAATCAAAATGATGTTTGTTTTCATAATAGTGCCGAGTATCATCGATATCAAACATTTTTAAGCTGGGTTAAAAATCTCGTTGATCTGACGACTATAAAAATTCTCAAATATCTACATTCGAAATCGCGCTTTCTGCCACAGCTATTATAATCAAAATGATGTTTGTTTTCATAATAGTGCCGAGTATCATCGATATCAGACATATTTAAGCTGGGTAAAATTTCGTTGAATTCTGGGACATAGAAAAATTTTCAGAAAAATTCTCAAATATCAACATTCGAAATCGCGCTTTCTGCCACAGCTATTATAATCAAAATGATGTTTGTTTTCATAATAGTGCCGAGTATCATCGATATGAGACATTTTTAAGCTGGGTTAAAAATCTCGTTGAAGTGACGACTCTGAAAATTCTCAAATATCAATATTCGAAATCGCGCTTTCTGCCACAGCTATTATAATCAAAATGATGTTTGTTTTCATAATAGTGCCGAGTATCATCGATATCAGACATTTTTAAGCTGGGTAAATTTCGTTGAATTCTCGGACTTAGAAAAATTTTCAGAAAAATTTTCGATGTCGACATTCGAAATCGCGCTTTCTGCCACAGCTATTATAATCAAAATGATGTTTGTTTTCATAATAGTGCCGAGTATCATCGATATCAGACATATTTAAGCTGGGTGAAATTTCGTTGAATTCTTGGACATAGAAAAATTTTCAGAAAAATTATCAATGTCGTCATTCGAAATCGCGCTTTCTGCCACAGCTATTATAATCAAAATGATGTTTGTTTTCATAATAGTGCCGAGTATCATCGATATCAAACATTTTTAAGCTGGGTTAAAAATCTCGTTGATCTGACGACTATAAATATTCTCAAATATCAACATTCGAAATCGCGCTTTCTGCCACAGCTATTATAATCAAAATGATGTTTGTTTTCATAATAGTGCCGAGTATCATCGATATCAAACATTTTTAAGCTGGGTTAAAAATCTCGTTGATCTGACGACTATAAAAATTCTCAAATATCAACATTCGAAATCGCGCTTTCTGCCACAGCTATTATAATCAAAATGATGTTTGTTTTCATAATAGTGCCGAGTATCATCGATATCAGACATTTTTAAGCTGGGTAAATTTCGTTGAATTCTCGGACTTAGAAAAATTTTCAGAAAAATTATCAATGTCGTCATTCGAAATCGCGCTTTCTGCCACAGCTATTATAATCAAAATGATGTTTGTTTTCATAATAGTGCCGAGTATCATCGATATCAGACATATTTAAGCTGGGTAAAATTTCGTTGAATTCTTGGACATAGAAAAATTTTCAGAAAAATTCTCAAATATCAACATTCGAAATCGCGCTTTCTGCCACAGCTATTATAATCAAAATGATGTTTGTTTTCATAATAGTGCCGAGTATCATCGATATGAGACATTTTTAAGCTGGGTTAAAAATCTCGTTGATCTGACGACTATAAATATTCTCAAATATCAACATTCGAAATCGCGCTTTCTGCCACAGCTATTATAATCAAAATGATGTTTGTTTTCATAATAGTGCCGAGTATCATCGATATCAGACATATTTAAGCTGGGTGAAATTTCGTTGAATTCTTGGACATAGAAAAATTTTCAGAAAAATTATCAATGTCGTCATTCGAAATCGCGCTTTCTGCCACAGCTATTATAATCAAAATGATGTTTGTTTTCATAATAGTGCCGAGTATCATCGATATCAAACATTTTTAAGCTGGGTTAAAAATCTCGTTGATCTGACGACTATAAATATTCTCAAATATCAACATTCGAAATCGCGCTTTCTGCCACAGCTATTATAATCAAAATGATGTTTGTTTTCATAATAGTGCCGAGTATCATCGATATCAAACATTTTTAAGCTGGGTTAAAAATCTCGTTGATCTGACGACTATAAAAATTCTCAAATATCTACATTCGAAATCGCGCTTTCTGCCACAGCTATTATAATCAAAATGATGTTTGTTTTCATAATAGTGCCGAGTATCATCGATATCAGACATATTTAAGCTGGGTAAAATTTCGTTGAATTCTGGGACACAGAAAAATTTTCAGAAAAATTCTCAAATATCAACATTCGAAATCGCGCTTTCTGCCACAGCTATTATAATCAAAATGATGTTTGTTTTCATAATAGTGCCGAGTATCATCGATATGAGACATTTTTAAGCTGGGTTAAAAATCTCGTTGAAGTGACGACTCTGAAAATTCTCAAATATCAATATTCGAAATCGCGCTTTCTGCCACAGCTATTATAATCAAAATGATGTTTGTTTTCATAATAGTGCCGAGTATCATCGATATCAGACATATTTAAGCTGGGTGAAATTTCGTTGAATTCTGGGACATAGAAAAATTTTCAGAAAAATTATCAATGTCGACATTCGAAATCGCGCTTTCTGAGACAGCTATTATAATCAAAATGATGTTTGTTTTCATAATAGTGCCGAGTATCATCGATATCAGACATATTTAAGCTGGGTGAAATTTCGTTGAATTCTTGGACATAGAAAAATTTTCAGAAAAATTATCAATGTCGACATTCGAAATCGAGCTTTCTGCCACAGCTATTATAATCAAAATGATATTTGTTTTCATAATAGTGCCGAGTATCATCGATATCAAACATTTTTAAGCTGGGTTAAAAATCTCGTTGATCTGACTGACGACTATAAAAATTCTCAAATATCTACATTCGAAATCGCGCTTTCTGCCACAGCTATTATAATCAAAATGATGTTTGTTTTCATAATAGTGCCGAGTATCATCGATATCAGACATATTTAAGCTGGGTAAAATTTCGTTGAATTCTGGGACATAGAAAAATTTTCAGAAAAATTTTCGATGTCGACATTCGAAATCGCGCTTTCTGCCACATCTATTATAATCAAAATGATGTTTGTTTTCATAATAGTGCCGAGTATCATCGATATCAAACATTTTTAAGCTGGGTTAAAAATCTCGTTGATCTGACGACTATAAATATTCTCAAATATCAACATTCGAAATCGCGCTTTCTGCCACAGCTATTATAATCAAAATGATGTTTGTTTTCATAATAGTGCCGAGTATCATCGATATCAAACATTTTTAAGCTGGGTTAAAAATCTCGTTGATCTGACGACTATAAAAATTCTCAAATATCTACATTCGAAATCGCGCTTTCTGCCACAGCTATTATAATCAAAATGATGTTTGTTTTCATAATAGTGCCGAGTATCATCGATATCAGACATATTTAAGCTGGGTAAAATTTCGTTGAATTCTGGGACATAGAAAAATTTTCAGAAAAATTATCAATGTCGTCATTCGAAATCGCGCTTTCTGCCACAGCTATTATAATCAAAATGATGTTTGTTTTCATAATAGTGCCGAGTATCATCGATATCAAACATTTTTAAGCTGGGTTAAAAATCTCGTTGATCTGACGACTATAAAAATTCTCAAATATCTACATTCGAAATCGCGCTTTCTGCCACAGCTATTATAATCAAAATGATGTTTGTTTTCATAATAGTGCCGAGTATCATCGATATCAGACATATTTAAGCTGGGTAAAATTTCGTTGAATTCTGGGACATAGAAAAATTTTCAGAAAAATTATCAATGTCGTCATTCGAAATCGCGCTTTCTGCCACAGCTATTATAATCAAAATGATGTTTGTTTTCATAATAGTGCCGAGTATCATCGATATCAGACATATTTAAGCTGGGTAAAATTTCGTTGAATTCTTGGACATAGAAAAATTTTCAGAAAAATTCTCAAATATCAACATTCGAAATCGCGCTTTCTGCCACAGCTATTATAATCAAAATGATGTTTGTTTTCATAATAGTGCCGAGTATCATCGATATGAGACATTTTTAAGCTGGGTTAAAAATCTCGTTGAAGTGACGACTCTGAAAATTCTCAAATATCAATATTCGAAATCGCGCTTTCTGCCACAGCTATTATAATCAAAATGATGTTTGTTTTCATAATAGTGCCGAGTATCATCGATATCAGACATTTTTAAGCTGGGTGAAATTTCGTTGAATTCTCGGACTTAGAAAAATTTTCAGAAAAATTATCAATGTCGTCATTCGAAATCGCGCTTTCTGCCACAGCTATTATAATCAAAATGATGTTTGTTTTCATAATAGTGCCGAGTATCATCGATATCAAACATTTTTAAGCTGGGTTAAAAATCTCGTTGATCTGACGACTATAAATATTCTCAAATATCAACATTCGAAATCGCGCTTTCTGCCACAGCTATTATAATCAAAATGATGTTTGTTTTCATAATAGTGTCGAGTATCATCGATATCAAACATTTTTAAGCTGGGTTAAAAATCTCGTTGATCTGACGACTATAAAAATTCTCAAATATCTACATTCGAAATCGCGCTTTCTGCCACAGCTATTATAATCAAAATGATGTTTGTTTTCATAATAGTGCCGAGTATCATCGATATCAGACATATTTAAGCTGGGTAAAATTTCGTTGAATTCTGGGACATAGAAAAATTTTCAGAAAAATTCTCAAATATCAACATTCGAAATCGCGCTTTCTGCCACAGCTATTATAATCAAAATGATGTTTGTTTTCATAATAGTGCCGAGTATCATCGATATCAGACATTTTTAAGCTGGGTAAATTTCGTTGAATTCTCGGACTTAGAAAAATTTTCAGAAAAATTATCAATGTCGTCATTCGAAATCGCGCTTTCTGCCACAGCTATTATAATCAAAATGATGTTTGTTTTCATAATAGTGCCGAGTATCATCGATATCAGACATATTTAAGCTGGGTAAAATTTCGTTGAATTCTTGGACATAGAAAAATTTTCAGAAAAATTCTCAAATATCAACATTCGATATCGCGCTTTCTGCCACAGCTATTATAATCAAAATGATGTTTGTTTTCATAATAGTGCCGAGTATCATCGATATGAGACATTTTTAAGCTGGGTTAAAAATCTCGTTGATCTGACGACTATAAATATTCTCAAATATCAACATTCGAAATCGCGCTTTCTGCCACAGCTATTATAATCAAAATGATGTTTGTTTTCATAATAGTGCCGAGTATCATCGATATCAGACATATTTAAGCTGGGTGAAATTTCGTTGAATTCTGGGACATAGAAAAATTTTCAGAAAAATTATCAATGTCGACATTCGAAATCGCGCTTTCTGAGACAGCTATTAAAATCAAAATGATGTTTGTTTTCATAATAGTGCCGAGTATCATCGATATCAGACATATTTAAGCTGGGTGAAATTTCGTTGAATTCTTGGACATAGAAAAATTTTCAGAAAAATTATCAATGTCGACATTCGAAATCGAGCTTTCTGCCACAGCTATTATAATCAAAATGATATTTGTTTTCATAATAGTGCCGAGTATCATCGATATCAAACATTTTTAAGCTGGGTTAAAAATCTCGTTGATCTGACGACTATAAAAATTCTCAAATATCTACATTCGAAATCGCGCTTTCTGCCACAGCTATTATAATCAAAATGATGTTTGTTTTCATAATAGTGCCGAGTATCATCGATATCAGACATATTTAAGCTGGGTAAAATTTCGTTGAATTCTGGGACATAGAAAAATTTTCAGAAAAATTTTCGATGTCGACATTCGAAATCGCGCTTTCTGCCACATCTATTATAATCAAAATGATGTTTGTTTTCATAATAGTGCCGAGTATCATCGATATCAAACATTTTTAAGCTGGGTTAAAAATCTCGTTGATCTGACGACTATAAATATTCTCAAATATCAACATTCGAAATCGCGCTTTCTGCCACAGCTATTATAATCAAAATGATGTTTGTTTTCATAATAGTGCCGAGTATCATCGATATCAAACATTTTTAAGCTGGGTTAAAAATCTCGTTGATCTGACGACTATAAAAATTCTCAAATATCTACATTCGAAATCGCGCTTTCTGCCACAGCTATTATAATCAAAATGATGTTTGTTTTCATAATAGTGCCGAGTATCATCGATATCAGACATATTTAAGCTGGGTAAAATTTCGTTGAATTCTGGGACATAGAAAAATTTTCAGAAAAATTATCAATGTCGTCATTCGAAATCGCGCTTTCTGCCACAGCTATTATAATCAAAATGATGTTTGTTTTCATAATAGTGCCGAGTATCATCGATATCAGACATATTTAAGCTGGGTAAAATTTCGTTGAATTCTTGGACATAGAAAAATTTTCAGAAAAATTCTCAAATATCAACATTCGAAATCGCGCTTTCTGCCACAGCTATTATAATCAAAATGATGTTTGTTTTCATAATAGTGCCGAGTATCATCGATATGAGACATTTTTAAGCTGGGTTAAAAATCTCGTTGATCTGACGACTATAAATATTCTCAAATATCTACATTCGAAATCGCGCTTTCTGCCACAGCTATTATAATCAAAATGATGTTTGTTTTCATAATAGTGCCGAGTATCATCGATATCAGACATATTTAAGCTGGGTGAAATTTCGTTGAATTCTTGGACATAGAAAAATTTTCAGAAAAATTATCAATGTCGTCATTCGAAATCGCGCTTTCTGCCACAGCTATTATAATCAAAATGATGTTTGTTTTCATAATAGTGCCGAGTATCATCGATATCAAACATTTTTAAGCTGGGTTAAAAATCTCGTTGATCTGACGACTATAAATATTCTCAAATATCAACATTCGAAATCGCGCTTTCTGCCACAGCTATTATAATCAAAATGATGTTTGTTTTCATAATAGTGCCGAGTATCATCGATATCAAACATTTTTAAGCTGGGTTAAAAATCTCGTTGATCTGACGACTATAAAAATTCTCAAATATCTACATTCGAAATCGCGCTTTCTGCCACAGCTATTATAATCAAAATGATGTTTGTTTTCATAATAGTGCCGAGTATCATCGATATCAGACATATTTAAGCTGGGTAAAATTTCGTTGAATTCTGGGACATAGAAAAATTTTCAGAAAAATTATCAATGTCGTCATTCGAAATCGCGCTTTCTGCCACAGCTATTATAATCAAAATGATGTTTGTTTTCATAATAGTGCCGAGTATCATCGATATCAGACATATTTAAGCTGGGTAAAATTTCGTTGAATTCTTGGACATAGAAAAATTTTCAGAAAAATTCTCAAATATCAACATTCGAAATCGCGCTTTCTGCCACAGCTATTATAATCAAAATGATGTTTGTTTTCATAATAGTGCCGAGTATCATCGATATGAGACATTTTTAAGCTGGGTTAAAAATCTCGTTGAAGTGACGACTCTGAAAATTCTCAAATATCAATATTCGAAATCGCGCTTTCTGCCACAGCTATTATAATCAAAATGATGTTTGTTTTCATAATAGTGCCGAGTATCATCGATATCAGACATTTTTAAGCTGGGTGAAATTTCGTTGAATTCTCGGACTTAGAAAAATTTTCAGAAAAATTATCAATGTCGTCATTCGAAATCGCGCTTTCTGCCACAGCTATTATAATCAAAATGATGTTTGTTTTCATAATAGTGCCGAGTATCATCGATATCAAACATTTTTAAGCTGGGTTAAAAATCTCGTTGATCTGACGACTATAAATATTCTCAAATATCAACATTCGAAATCGCGCTTTCTGCCACAGCTATTATAATCAAAATGATGTTTGTTTTCATAATAGTGTCGAGTATCATCGATATCAAACATTTTTAAGCTGGGTTAAAAATCTCGTTGATCTGACGACTATAAAAATTCTCAAATATCTACATTCGAAATCGCGCTTTCTGCCACAGCTATTATAATCAAAATGATGTTTGTTTTCATAATAGTGCCGAGTATCATCGATATCAGACATATTTAAGCTGGGTAAAATTTCGTTGAATTCTGGGACATAGAAAAATTTTCAGAAAAATTCTCAAATATCAACATTCGAAATCGCGCTTTCTGCCACAGCTATTATAATCAAAATGATGTTTGTTTTCATAATAGTGCCGAGTATCATCGATATCAGACATTTTTAAGCTGGGTAAATTTCGTTGAATTCTCGGACTTAGAAAAATTTTCAGAAAAATTATCAATGTCGTCATTCGAAATCGCGCTTTCTGCCACAGCTATTATAATCAAAATGATGTTTGTTTTCATAATAGTGCCGAGTATCATCGATATCAGACATATTTAAGCTGGGTAAAATTTCGTTGAATTCTTGGACATAGAAAAATTTTCAGAAAAATTCTCAAATATCAACATTCGATATCGCGCTTTCTGCCACAGCTATTATAATCAAAATGATGTTTGTTTTCATAATAGTGCCGAGTATCATCGATATGAGACATTTTTAAGCTGGGTTAAAAATCTCGTTGATCTGACGACTATAAATATTCTCAAATATCAACATTCGAAATCGCGCTTTCTGCCACAGCTATTATAATCAAAATGATGTTTGTTTTCATAATAGTGCCGAGTATCATCGATATCAGACATATTTAAGCTGGGTGAAATTTCGTTGAATTCTGGGACATAGAAAAATTTTCAGAAAAATTATCAATGTCGACATTCGAAATCGCGCTTTCTGAGACAGCTATTAAAATCAAAATGATGTTTGTTTTCATAATAGTGCCGAGTATCATCGATATCAGACATATTTAAGCTGGGTGAAATTTCGTTGAATTCTTGGACATAGAAAAATTTTCAGAAAAATTATCAATGTCGACATTCGAAATCGAGCTTTCTGCCACAGCTATTATAATCAAAATGATATTTGTTTTCATAATAGTGCCGAGTATCATCGATATCAAACATTTTTAAGCTGGGTTAAAAATCTCGTTGATCTGACGACTATAAAAATTCTCAAATATCTACATTCGAAATCGCGCTTTCTGCCACAGCTATTATAATCAAAATGATGTTTGTTTTCATAATAGTGCCGAGTATCATCGATATCAGACATATTTAAGCTGGGTAAAATTTCGTTGAATTCTGGGACATAGAAAAATTTTCAGAAAAATTTTCGATGTCGACATTCGAAATCGCGCTTTCTGCCACATCTATTATAATCAAAATGATGTTTGTTTTCATAATAGTGCCGAGTATCATCGATATCAAACATTTTTAAGCTGGGTTAAAAATCTCGTTGATCTGACGACTATAAATATTCTCAAATATCAACATTCGAAATCGCGCTTTCTGCCACAGCTATTATAATCAAAATGATGTTTGTTTTCATAATAGTGCCGAGTATCATCGATATCAAACATTTTTAAGCTGGGTTAAAAATCTCGTTGATCTGACGACTATAAAAATTCTCAAATATCTACATTCGAAATCGCGCTTTCTGCCACAGCTATTATAATCAAAATGATGTTTGTTTTCATAATAGTGCCGAGTATCATCGATATCAGACATATTTAAGCTGGGTAAAATTTCGTTGAATTCTGGGACATAGAAAAATTTTCAGAAAAATTATCAATGTCGTCATTCGAAATCGCGCTTTCTGCCACAGCTATTATAATCAAAATGATGTTTGTTTTCATAATAGTGCCGAGTATCATCGATATCAGACATATTTAAGCTGGGTAAAATTTCGTTGAATTCTTGGACATAGAAAAATTTTCAGAAAAATTCTCAAATATCAACATTCGAAATCGCGCTTTCTGCCACAGCTATTATAATCAAAATGATGTTTGTTTTCATAATAGTGCCGAGTATCATCGATATGAGACATTTTTAAGCTGGGTTAAAAATCTCGTTGATCTGACGACTATAAATATTCTCAAATATCTACATTCGAAATCGCGCTTTCTGCCACAGCTATTATAATCAAAATGATGTTTGTTTTCATAATAGTGCCGAGTATCATCGATATCAGACATATTTAAGCTGGGTGAAATTTCGTTGAATTCTTGGACATAGAAAAATTTTCAGAAAAATTATCAATGTCGTCATTCGAAATCGCGCTTTCTGCCACAGCTATTATAATCAAAATGATGTTTGTTTTCATAATAGTGCCGAGTATCATCGATATCAAACATTTTTAAGCTGGGTTAAAAATCTCGTTGATCTGACGACTATAAATATTCTCAAATATCAACATTCGAAATCGCGCTTTCTGCCACAGCTATTATAATCAAAATGATGTTTGTTTTCATAATAGTGCCGAGTATCATCGATATCAAACATTTTTAAGCTGGGTTAAAAATCTCGTTGATCTGACGACTATAAAAATTCTCAAATATCTACATTCGAAATCGCGCTTTCTGCCACAGCTATTATAATCAAAATGATGTTTGTTTTCATAATAGTGCCGAGTATCATCGATATCAGACATATTTAAGCTGGGTAAAATTTCGTTGAATTCTGGGACATAGAAAAATTTTCAGAAAAATTCTCAAATATCAACATTCGAAATCGCGCTTTCTGCCACAGCTATTATAATCAAAATGATGTTTGTTTTCATAATAGTGCCGAGTATCATCGATATCAGACATTTTTAAGCTGGGTAAATTTCGTTGAATTCTCGGACTTAGAAAAATTTTCAGAAAAATTATCAATGTCGTCATTCGAAATCGCGCTTTCTGCCACAGCTATTATAATCAAAATGATGTTTGTTTTCATAATAGTGCCGAGTATCATCGATATCAGACATATTTAAGCTGGGTAAAATTTCGTTGAATTCTTGGACATAGAAAAATTTTCAGAAAAATTCTCAAATATCAACATTCGAAATCGCGCTTTCTGCCACAGCTATTATAATCAAAATGATGTTTGTTTTCATAATAGTGCCGAGTATCATCGATATGAGACATTTTTAAGCTGGGTTAAAAATCTCGTTGATCTGACGACTATAAATATTCTCAAATATCAACATTCGAAATCGCGCTTTCTGCCACAGCTATTATAATCAAAATGATGTTTGTTTTCATAATAGTGCCGAGTATCATCGATATCAGACATATTTAAGCTGGGTGAAATTTCGTTGAATTCTTGGACATAGAAAAATTTTCAGAAAAATTATCAATGTCGTCATTCGAAATCGCGCTTTCTGCCACAGCTATTATAATCAAAATGATGTTTGTTTTCATAATAGTGCCGAGTATCATCGATATCAGACATATTTAAGCTGGGTTAAAAATCTCGTTGATCTGACGACTATAAAAATTCTCAAATATCTACATTCGAAATCGCGCTTTCTGCCACAGCTATTATAATCAAAATGATGTTTGTTTTCATAATAGTGCCGAGTATCATCGATATCAGACATATTTAAGCTGGGTAAAATTTCGTTGAATTCTGGGACATAGAAAAATTTTCAGAAAAATTATCAATGTCGTCATTCGAAATCGCGCTTTCTGCCACAGCTATTATAATCAAAATGATGTTTGTTTTCATAATAGTGCCGAGTATCATCGATATCAAACATTTTTAAGCTGGGTTAAAAATCTCGTTGATCTGACGACTATAAAAATTCTCAAATATCTACATTCGAAATCGCGCTTTCTGCCACAGCTATTATAATCAAAATGATGTTTGTTTTCATAATAGTGCCGAGTATCATCGATATCAGACATATTTAAGCTGGGTAAAATTTCGTTGAATTCTGGGACATAGAAAAATTTTCAGAAAAATTATCAATGTCGTCATTCGAAATCGCGCTTTCTGCCACAGCTATTATAATCAAAATGATGTTTGTTTTCATAATAGTGCCGAGTATCATCGATATCAGACATATTTAAGCTGGGTAAAATTTCGTTGAATTCTTGGACATAGAAAAATTTTCAGAAAAATTCTCAAATATCAACATTCGAAATCGCGCTTTCTGCCACAGCTATTATAATCAAAATGATGTTTGTTTTCATAATAGTGCCGAGTATCATCGATATGAGACATTTTTAAGCTGGGTTAAAAATCTCGTTGAAGTGACGACTCTGAAAATTCTCAAATATCAATATTCGAAATCGCGCTTTCTGCCACAGCTATTATAATCAAAATGATGTTTGTTTTCATAATAGTGCCGAGTATCATCGATATCAGACATTTTTAAGCTGGGTGAAATTTCGTTGAATTCTCGGACTTAGAAAAATTTTCAGAAAAATTATCAATGTCGTCATTCGAAATCGCGCTTTCTGCCACAGCTATTATAATCAAAATGATGTTTGTTTTCATAATAGTGCCGAGTATCATCGATATCAAACATTTTTAAGCTGGGTTAAAAATCTCGTTGATCTGACGACTATAAATATTCTCAAATATCAACATTCGAAATCGCGCTTTCTGCCACAGCTATTATAATCAAAATGATGTTTGTTTTCATAATAGTGCCGAGTATCATCGATATCAAACATTTTTAAGCTGGGTTAAAAATCTCGTTGATCTGACGACTATAAAAATTCTCAAATATCTACATTCGAAATCGCGCTTTCTGCCACAGCTATTATAATCAAAATGATGTTTGTTTTCATAATAGTGCCGAGTATCATCGATATCAGACATATTTAAGCTGGGTAAAATTTCGTTGAATTCTGGGACATAGAAAAATTTTCAGAAAAATTCTCAAATATCAACATTCGAAATCGCGCTTTCTGCCACAGCTATTATAATCAAAATGATGTTTGTTTTCATAATAGTGCCGAGTATCATCGATATCAGACATTTTTAAGCTGGGTAAATTTCGTTGAATTCTCGGACTTAGAAAAATTTTCAGAAAAATTATCAATGTCGTCATTCGAAATCGCGCTTTCTGCCACAGCTATTATAATCAAAATGATGTTTGTTTTCATAATAGTGCCGAGTATCATCGATATCAGACATATTTAAGCTGGGTAAAATTTCGTTGAATTCTTGGACATAGAAAAATTTTCAGAAAAATTCTCAAATATCAACATTCGATATCGCGCTTTCTGCCACAGCTATTATAATCAAAATGATGTTTGTTTTCATAATAGTGCCGAGTATCATCGATATGAGACATTTTTAAGCTGGGTTAAAAATCTCGTTGATCTGACGACTATAAATATTCTCAAATATCAACATTCGAAATCGCGCTTTCTGCCACAGCTATTATAATCAAAATGATGTTTGTTTTCATAATAGTGCCGAGTATCATCGATATCAGACATATTTAAGCTGGGTGAAATTTCGTTGAATTCTGGGACATAGAAAAATTTTCAGAAAAATTATCAATGTCGACATTCGAAATCGCGCTTTCTGAGACAGCTATTAAAATCAAAATGATGTTTGTTTTCATAATAGTGCCGAGTATCATCGATATCAGACATATTTAAGCTGGGTGAAATTTCGTTGAATTCTTGGACATAGAAAAATTTTCAGAAAAATTATCAATGTCGACATTCGAAATCGAGCTTTCTGCCACAGCTATTATAATCAAAATGATATTTGTTTTCATAATAGTGCCGAGTATCATCGATATCAAACATTTTTAAGCTGGGTTAAAAATCTCGTTGATCTGACGACTATAAAAATTCTCAAATATCTACATTCGAAATCGCGCTTTCTGCCACAGCTATTATAATCAAAATGATGTTTGTTTTCATAATAGTGCCGAGTATCATCGATATCAGACATATTTAAGCTGGGTAAAATTTCGTTGAATTCTGGGACATAGAAAAATTTTCAGAAAAATTTTCGATGTCGACATTCGAAATCGCGCTTTCTGCCACATCTATTATAATCAAAATGATGTTTGTTTTCATAATAGTGCCGAGTATCATCGATATCAAACATTTTTAAGCTGGGTTAAAAATCTCGTTGATCTGACGACTATAAATATTCTCAAATATCAACATTCGAAATCGCGCTTTCTGCCACAGCTATTATAATCAAAATGATGTTTGTTTTCATAATAGTGCCGAGTATCATCGATATCAAACATTTTTAAGCTGGGTTAAAAATCTCGTTGATCTGACGACTATAAAAATTCTCAAATATCTACATTCGAAATCGCGCTTTCTGCCACAGCTATTATAATCAAAATGATGTTTGTTTTCATAATAGTGCCGAGTATCATCGATATCAGACATATTTAAGCTGGGTAAAATTTCGTTGAATTCTGGGACATAGAAAAATTTTCAGAAAAATTATCAATGTCGTCATTCGAAATCGCGCTTTCTGCCACAGCTATTATAATCAAAATGATGTTTGTTTTCATAATAGTGCCGAGTATCATCGATATCAGACATATTTAAGCTGGGTAAAATTTCGTTGAATTCTTGGACATAGAAAAATTTTCAGAAAAATTCTCAAATATCAACATTCGAAATCGCGCTTTCTGCCACAGCTATTATAATCAAAATGATGTTTGTTTTCATAATAGTGCCGAGTATCATCGATATCAGACATATTTAAGCTGGGTGAAATTTCGTTGAATTCTTGGACATAGAAAAATTTTCAGAAAAATTATCAATGTCGTCATTCGAAATCGCGCTTTCTGCCACAGCTATTATAATCAAAATGATGTTTGTTTTCATAATAGTGCCGAGTATCATCGATATCAAACATTTTTAAGCTGGGTTAAAAATCTCGTTGATCTGACGACTATAAATATTCTCAAATATCAACATTCGAAATCGCGCTTTCTGCCACAGCTATTATAATCAAAATGATGTTTGTTTTCATAATAGTGCCGAGTATCATCGATATCAAACATTTTTAAGCTGGGTTAAAAATCTCGTTGATCTGACGACTATAAAAATTCTCAAATATCTACATTCGAAATCGCGCTTTCTGCCACAGCTATTATAATCAAAATGATGTTTGTTTTCATAATAGTGCCGAGTATCATCGATATCAGACATATTTAAGCTGGGTAAAATTTCGTTGAATTCTGGGACATAGAAAAATTTTCAGAAAAATTCTCAAATATCAACATTCGAAATCGCGCTTTCTGCCACAGCTATTATAATCAAAATGATGTTTGTTTTCATAATAGTGCCGAGTATCATCGATATGAGACATTTTTAAGCTGGGTTAAAAATCTCGTTGAAGTGACGACTCTGAAAATTCTCAAATATCAATATTCGAAATCGCGCTTTCTGCCACAGCTATTATAATCAAAATGATGTTTGTTTTCATAATAGTGCCGAGTATCATCGATATCAGACATTTTTAAGCTGGGTAAATTTCGTTGAATTCTTGGACTTGGAAAAATTTTCAGAAAAATTTTCGATGTCGACATTCGAAATCGCGCTTTCTGCCACAGCTATTATAATCAAAATGATGTTTGTTTTCATAATAGTGCCGAGTATCATCGATATCAGACATATTTAAGCTGGGTGAAATTTCGTTGAATTCTTGGACATAGAAAAATTTTCAGAAAAATTATCAATGTCGTCATTCGAAATCGCGCTTTCTGCCACAGCTATTATAATCAAAATGATGTTTGTTTTCATAATAGTGCCGAGTATCATCGATATCAAACATTTTTAAGCTGGGTTAAAAATCTCGTTGATCTGACGACTATAAATATTCTCAAATATCAACATTCGAAATCGCGCTTTCTGCCACAGCTATTATAATCAAAATGATGTTTGTTTTCATAATAGTGCCGAGTATCATCGATATCAAACATTTTTAAGCTGGGTTAAAAATCTCGTTGATCTGACGACTATAAAAATTCTCAAATATCTACATTCGAAATCGCGCTTTCTGCCACAGCTATTATAATCAAAATGATGTTTGTTTTCATAATAGTGCCGAGTATCATCGATATCAGACATATTTAAGCTGGGTAAAATTTCGTTGAATTCTGGGACATAGAAAAATTTTCAGAAAAATTCTCAAATATCAACATTCGAAATCGCGCTTTCTGCCACAGCTATTATAATCAAAATGATGTTTGTTTTCATAATAGTGCCGAGTATCATCGATATCAGACATTTTTAAGCTGGGTAAATTTCGTTGAATTCTCGGACTTAGAAAAATTTTCAGAAAAATTATCAATGTCGTCATTCGAAATCGCGCTTTCTGCCACAGCTATTATAATCAAAATGATGTTTGTTTTCATAATAGTGCCGAGTATCATCGATATCAGACATATTTACGCTGGGTAAAATTTCGTTGAATTCTTGGACATAGAAAAATTTTCAGAAAAATTCTCAAATATCAACATTCGAAATCGCGCTTTCTGCCACAGCTATTATAATCAAAATGATGTTTGTTTTCATAATAGTGCCGAGTATCATCGATATGAGACATTTTTAAGCTGGGTTAAAAATCTCGTTGATCTGACGACTATAAATATTCTCAAATATCAACATTCGAAATCGCGCTTTCTGCCACAGCTATTATAATCAAAATGATGTTTGTTTTCATAATAGTGCCGAGTATCATCGATATCAGACATATTTAAGCTGGGTGAAATTTCGTTGAATTCTTGGACATAGAAAAATTTTCAGAAAAATTATCAATGTCGTCATTCGAAATCGCGCTTTCTGCCACAGCTATTATAATCAAAATGATGTTTGTTTTCATAATAGTGCCGAGTATCATCGATATCAAACATTTTTAAGCTGGGTTAAAAATCTCGTTGATCTGACGACTATAAATATTCTCAAATATCAACATTCGAAATCGCGCTTTCTGCCACAGCTATTATAATCAAAATGATGTTTGTTTTCATAATAGTGCCGAGTATCATCGATATCAAACATTTTTAAGCTGGGTTAAAAATCTCGTTGATCTGACGACTATAAAAATTCTCAAATATCTACATTCGAAATCGCGCTTTCTGCCACAGCTATTATAATCAAAATGATGTTTGTTTTCATAATAGTGCCGAGTATCATCGATATCAGACATATTTAAGCTGGGTAAAATTTCGTTGAATTCTGGGACACAGAAAAATTTTCAGAAAAATTCTCAAATATCAACATTCGAAATCGCGCTTTCTGCCACAGCTATTATAATCAAAATGATGTTTGTTTTCATAATAGTGCCGAGTATCATCGATATGAGACATTTTTAAGCTGGGTTAAAAATCTCGTTGAAGTGACGACTCTGAAAATTCTCAAATATCAATATTCGAAATCGCGCTTTCTGCCACAGCTATTATAATCAAAATGATGTTTGTTTTCATAATAGTGCCGAGTATCATCGATATCAGACATATTTAAGCTGGGTGAAATTTCGTTGAATTCTGGGACATAGAAAAATTTTCAGAAAAATTATCAATGTCGACATTCGAAATCGCGCTTTCTGAGACAGCTATTATAATCAAAATGATGTTTGTTTTCATAATAGTGCCGAGTATCATCGATATCAGACATATTTAAGCTGGGTGAAATTTCGTTGAATTCTTGGACATAGAAAAATTTTCAGAAAAATTATCAATGTCGTCATTCGAAATCGCGCTTTCTGCCACAGCTATTATAATCAAAATGATGTTTGTTTTCATAATAGTGCCGAGTATCATCGATATCAGACATATTTAAGCTGGGTGAAATTTCGTTGATCTGACGACTATAAAAATTCTCAAATATCAACATTCGAAATCGCGCTTTCTGCCACAGCTATTATAATCAAAA
This sequence comes from Serrognathus titanus, assembly GCA_039766575.1. Classification (NCBI taxonomy): domain Eukaryota; kingdom Metazoa; phylum Arthropoda; class Insecta; order Coleoptera; family Lucanidae; genus Serrognathus; species Serrognathus titanus. The sequence goes on from JBCDWJ010000072.1 coordinate 22,196, forward strand.
TGATGTTTGTTTTCATAATAGTGCCGAGTAACATCGATATCAGACATATTTAAGCTGGGTGAAATTTCGTTGAATTCTTGGACATAGAAAAATTTTCAGAAAAATTATCAATGTCGACATTCGAAATCGAGCTTTCTGCCACAGCTATTATAATCAAAATGATATTTGTTTTCATAATAGTGCCGAGTATCATCGATATCAAACATTTTTAAGCTGGGTTAAAAATCTCGTTGATCTGACGACTATAAAAATTCTCAAATATCTACATTCGAAATCGCGCTTTCTGCCACAGCTATTATAATCAAAATGATGTTTGTTTTCATAATAGTGCCGAGTATCATCGATATCAGACATATTTAAGCTGGGTAAAATTTCGTTGAATTCTGGGACATAGAAAAATTTTCAGAAAAATTTTCGATGTCGACATTCGAAATCGCGCTTTCTGCCACATCTATTATAATCAAAATGATGTTTGTTTTCATAATAGTGCCGAGTATCATCGATATCAAACATTTTTAAGCTGGGTTAAAAATCTCGTTGATCTGACGACTATAAATATTCTCAAATATCAACATTCGAAATCGCGCTTTCTGCCACAGCTATTATAATCAAAATGATGTTTGTTTTCATAAAAGTGCCGAGTATCATCGATATCAAACATTTTTAAGCTGGGTTAAAAATCTCGTTGATCTGACGACTATAAAAATTCTCAAATATCTACATTCGAAATCGCGCTTTCTGCCACAGCTATTATAATCAAAATGATGTTTGTTTTCATAATAGTGCCGAGTATCATCGATATCAGACATATTTAAGCTGGGTAAAATTTCGTTGAATTCTGGGACATAGAAAAATTTTCAGAAAAATTATCAATGTCGTCATTCGAAATCGCGCTTTCTGCCACAGCTATTATAATCAAAATGATGTTTGTTTTCATAATAGTGCCGAGTATCATCGATATCAGACATATTTAAGCTGGGTAAAATTTCGTTGAATTCTTGGACATAGAAAAATTTTCAGAAAAATTCTCAAATATCAACATTCGAAATCGCGCTTTCTGCCACAGCTATTATAATCAAAATGATGTTTGTTTTCATAATAGTGCCGAGTATCATCGATATGAGACATTTTTAAGCTGGGTTAAAAATCTCGTTGATCTGACGACTATAAATATTCTCAAATATCTACATTCGAAATCGCGCTTTCTGCCACAGCTATTATAATCAAAATGATGTTTGTTTTCATAATAGTGCCGAGTATCATCGATATCAGACATATTTAAGCTGGGTGAAATTTCGTTGAATTCTTGGACATAGAAAAATTTTCAGAAAAATTATCAATGTCGTCATTCGAAATCGCGCTTTCTGCCACAGCTATTATAATCAAAATGATGTTTGTTTTCATAATAGTGCCGAGTATCATCGATATCAAACATTTTTAAGCTGGGTTAAAAATCTCGTTGATCTGACGACTATAAATATTCTCAAATATCAACATTCGAAATCGCGCTTTCTGCCACAGCTATTATAATCAAAATGATGTTTGTTTTCATAATAGTGCCGAGTATCATCGATATCAAACATTTTTAAGCTGGGTTAAAAATCTCGTTGATCTGACGACTATAAAAATTCTCAAATATCTACATTCGAAATCGCGCTTTCTGCCACAGCTATTATAATCAAAATGATGTTTGTTTTCATAATAGTGCCGAGTATCATCGATATCAGACATATTTAAGCTGGGTAAAATTTCGTTGAATTCTGGGACATAGAAAAATTTTCAGAAAAATTCTCAAATATCAACATTCGAAATCGCGCTTTCTGCCACAGCTATTATAATCAAAATGATGTTTGTTTTCATAATAGTGCCGAGTATCATCGATATGAGACATTTTTAAGCTGGGTTAAAAATCTCGTTGAAGTGACGACTCTGAAAATTCTCAAATATCAATATTCGAAATCGCGCTTTCTGCCACAGCTATTATAATCAAAATGATGTTTGTTTTCATAATAGTGCCGAGTATCATCGATATCAGACATTTTTAAGCTGGGTAAATTTCGTTGAATTCTCGGACTTGGAAAAATTTTCAGAAAAATTTTCGATGTCGACATTCGAAATCGCGCTTTCTGCCACAGCTATTATAATCAAAATGATGTTTGTTTTCATAATAGTGCCGAGTATCATCGATATCAGACATATTTAAGCTGGGTGAAATTTCGTTGAATTCTTGGACATAGAAAAATTTTCAGAAAAATTATCAATGTCGTCATTCGAAATCGCGCTTTCTGCCACAGCTATTATAATCAAAATGATGTTTGTTTTCATAATAGTGCCGAGTATCATCGATATCAAACATTTTTAAGCTGGGTTAAAAATCTCGTTGATCTGACGACTATAAATATTCTCAAATATCAACATTCGAAATCGCGCTTTCTGCCACAGCTATTATAATCAAAATGATGTTTGTTTTCATAATAGTGCCGAGTATCATCGATATCAAACATTTTTAAGCTGGGTTAAAAATCTCGTTGATCTGACGACTATAAAAATTCTCAAATATCTACATTCGAAATCGCGCTTTCTGCCACAGCTATTATAATCAAAATGATGTTTGTTTTCATAATAGTGCCGAGTATCATCGATATCAGACATATTTAAGCTGGGTAAAATTTCGTTGAATTCTGGGACATAGAAAAATTTTCAGAAAAATTCTCAAATATCAACATTCGAAATCGCGCTTTCTGCCACAGCTATTATAATCAAAATGATGTTTGTTTTCATAATAGTGCCGAGTATCATCGATATCAGACATTTTTAAGCTGGGTAAATTTCGTTGAATTCTCGGACTTAGAAAAATTTTCAGAAAAATTATCAATGTCGTCATTCGAAATCGCGCTTTCTGCCACAGCTATTATAATCAAAATGATGTTTGTTTTCATAATAGTGCCGAGTATCATCGATATCAGACATATTTAAGCTGGGTAAAATTTCGTTGAATTCTGGGACACAGAAAAATTTTCAGAAAAATTCTCAAATATCAACATTCGAAATCGCGCTTTCTGCCACAGCTATTATAATCAAAATGATGTTTGTTTTCATAATAGTGCCGAGTATCATCGATATGAGACATTTTTAAGCTGGGTTAAAAATCTCGTTGAAGTGACGACTCTGAAAATTCTCAAATATCAATATTCGAAATCGCGCTTTCTGCCACAGCTATTATAATCAAAATGATGTTTGTTTTCATAATAGTGCCGAGTATCATCGATATCAGACATATTTAAGCTGGGTGAAATTTCGTTGAATTCTGGGACATAGAAAAATTTTCAGAAAAATTATCAATGTCGACATTCGAAATCGCGCTTTCTGAGACAGCTATTATAATCAAAATGATGTTTGTTTTCATAATAGTGCCGAGTATCATCGATATCAGACATATTTAAGCTGGGTGAAATTTCGTTGATCTGACGACTATAAAAATTCTCAAATATCAACTTTCGAAATCGCGCTTTCTGCCACAGCTATTATAATCAAAATGATGTTTGTTTTCATAATAGTGCCGAGTAACATCGATATCAGACATATTTAAGCTGGGTGAAATTTCGTTGAATTCTTGGACATAGAAAAATTTTCAGAAAAATTATCAATGTCGACATTCGAAATCGAGCTTTCTGCCACAGCTATTATAATCAAAATGATATTTGTTTTCATAATAGTGCCGAGTATCATCGATATCAAACATTTTTAAGCTGGGTTAAAAATCTCGTTGATCTGACGACTATAAAAATTCTCAAATATCTACATT
>JBCDWJ010000073.1:0-26000 GCA_039766575.1 Serrognathus titanus
ATAAAGCGACGCAAACCAGAAGTGAGTATCTCGATTCGTTCTTGAGTTATTGCTTTGAGAATGGTGCAAAGTCTTAAAAATTATATTTTCTTGGAGAAAACTCTCGATATCTCGACAACGGTTAGAGATAGAGACTTGTGCGAGCCACCGTTAGATTCCTCTCTTAATAACATATAAAGCGACGCAAACCAGAAGTGAGTATCTCGATTCGTTCTTGAGTTATTGCTTTGAGAATGGTGCAAAGTCTTAAAAATTATATTTTCTTGGAGAAAACTCTCGATATCTCGACAACGATTAGATATAGAGACTTGTGCGAGCCACCTTTAGATTCCTCTCTTAATAACATATAAAGCGACGAAAACAAGAAGTGAGTATCTCGATTCGTTCTTGAGTTATTGCTTTGAGAATGGTGCAAAGTCTTAAAAATCACATTTTCTTGGAGAAAACTCTCGATATCTCGACAACGGTTAGAGATAGAGACTTGTGCGAGCCACCATTAGATTCCTCTCTTAAAAATCTATAAAGCGACGCAAACCAGAAGTGAGTATCTCGATTCGTTCTTGAGTTATTGCTTTGAGAATAGTGCAGAGTCTTAAAAATTACATTTTCTTGGAGAAAACTCTCGATATCTCGACAACGGTTAGAGATAGAGACTTGTGCGAGCCACCGTTAGATTCCTCTCTTAAAAATCTATAACGCGACGCAAACCAGAAGTGAGTATCTCGATTCGTTCTTGAGTTATTGCTTTGAGAATGGTGCAAAGTCTTAAAAATTACATTTTCTTGGAGAAAACTCTCGATATCTCGACAACGGTTAGAGATAGGGACTTGTGCGAGCCACCGTTAGATTCCTCTCTTAAAAATCTATAAAGCGACGCAAACCAGAAGTGAGTATCTCGATTCGTTCTTGAGTTATTGCTTTGAGAATGGTGCAAATTCTTAAAAATTACATTTTCTTGGAGAAAACTCTCGATATTTCGACAACGGTTAGAGATAGAGACTTGTGCGAGATACCCTTAGATTCCTCTCTTAAAAATCCATAAAGCGACGCAAACCAGAAGTGAGTATCTCGATTCGTTCTTGAGTTATTGCTTTGAGAATGGTGCAAAGTCTTAAAAATTACATTTTCTTGGAGAAAACTCTCGATATCTCGACAACGGTTAGAGATAGAGACTTGAGCGAGCCACCATTAGATTCCTCTCTTAAAAATCTATAAAGCGACGCAAACCAGAAGTGAGTATCTCGATTCGTTCTTGAGTTATTGCTTTGAGAATAGTGCAGAGTCTTAAAAATTACATTTTCTTGGAGAAAACTCTCGATATCTCGACAACGGTTAGAGATAGAGACTTGTGCGAGATACCCTTAGATTCCTCTCTTAAAAATCCATAAAGCGACGCAAACCAGAAGTGAGTATCTCGATTCGTTCTTGAGTTATTGCTTTGAGAATGGTGCAAAGTCTTAAAAATTACATTTTCTTGGAGAAAACTCTCGATATCTCGACAACGGTTAGAGATAGAGACTTGAGCGAGCCACCATTAGATTCCTCTCTTAAAAATCTATAAAGCGACGCAAACCAGAAGTGAGTATCTCGATTCGTTCTTGAGTTATTGCTTTGAGAATAGTGCAGAGTATTAAAAATTACATTTTCTTGGAGAAAACTCTCGATATCTCGACAACGGTTAGAGATAGAGACTTGTGCGAGCCACCGTTATATTCCTCTCTTAAAAATCTATAACGCGACGCAAACCAGAAGTGAGTATCTCGATTCGTTCTTGAGTTATTGCTTTGAGAATAGTGCAAAGAATTAAAAATTACATTTTCTTGGAGATAACTCTCGATATCTCGATAACGGTTAGAGATAGAGACTTGTGCGAGCCACCATTAGATTCCTCTCTTAAAAATCTATAAAGCGACGCAAACCAGAAGTGAGTATCTCGATTCGTTCTTGAGTTATTGCTTTGAGAATAGTGCAAAGTCTTAAAAATTACATTTTCTTGGAGAAAACTCTCGATATCTCGACAACGGTTAGATTTAGGGACTTGTGCGAGCCATCATTAGATTCCTCTCTTAAAAATCTATAAAGCGACGCAAACCAGAAGTGAGTATCTCGATTCGTTCTTGAGTTATTGCTTTGAGAATAGTGCAAAGTCTTAAAAATTATATTTTCTTGAAGAAAACTCTCGATATCTCGACAACGGTTAGATTTAGGGATTTGTGCGAGCCATCATTAGATTCCTCTCTTAAAAATCTATAAAGCGGCGCAAACCAGAAGTGAGTATCTCGATTCGTTCTTGAGTTATTGCTTTGAGAATAGTGCAAAGTCTTAAAAATTACATTTTCTTGGAGAAAACTCTCGATATCTCGACAACGGTTAGATTTAGGGACTTGTGCGAGCCATCATTAGATTTCTCTCTTAAAAATCTATAAAGCGACGCAAACCAGAAGTGAGTATCTCGATTCGTTCTTGAGTTATTGCTTTGAGAATAGTGCAAAGTCTTAAAAATTACATTTTCTTGGAGAAAACTCTCGATATCTCGACAACGGTTAGAGAGAGAGACTTGTGCGAGCCACCGTTAGATTCCTCTCTTAAAAATCTATAAAGCGACGCAAACCAGAAGTGAGTATCTCGATTCGTTCTTGAGTTATTGCTTTGAGAATGATGCAAAGTCTTAAAAATTACATTTTCTTGGAGAAAACTCTCGATATCTCGACAACGGTTAGAGATAGAGAATTGTGCGAGCCACAATTAGATTCCTCTCTTAAAAATCTATAAAGCGACGCAAACCAGAGGTGAGTATCTAGATTCGTTCTTGAGTTATTGCTTTGAGAATGGTGCAAAGTCTTAAGAATTACATTTTCTTGGAGAAAACTCTGGATATCTCGACAACGGTTAGAGATAGAGACTTGTGCGAGCCACCTTTAGATTCCTCTCTTAAAAATCTATAAAACGGCGCAAACCAGAAGTGAGTATCTCGATTCGTTCTTGAGTTATTGCTTTGAGAATCGTGCAAAGTCTTAAAAATTACATTTTCTTGGAGAAAACTCTCGATATCTCGACAACGGTTAGAGATAGGGACTTGTGCGAGCCACCTTTAGATTCCCCTCTTAATAACATATAAAGCGACGCAAACCAGAAGTGAGTATCTCGATTCGTTCTTGAGTTATTGCTTTGAGAATGGTGCAAAGTCTTAAAAATTATATTTTCTTGGAGAAAACTCTCGATATCTCGACAACGGTTAGAGATAGAGACTTGTGCGAGCCACCGTTAGATTCCTCTCTTAATAACATATAAAGCGACGCAAACCAGAAGTGAGTATTTCGATTCGTTCTTGAGTTATTGCTTTGAGAATGGTGCAAAGTCTTAAAAATTATATTTTCTTGGAGAAAACTCTCGATATCTCGACAACGATTAGAGATAGAGACTTGTGCGAGCCACCTTTAGATTCCTCTCTCAATAACATATAAAGCGACGCAAACCAGAAGTGAGTATCTCGATTCGTTCTTGAGTTATTGCTTTGAGAATGGTGCAAAGTCTTAAAAATTACATTTTCTTGGAGAAAACTCTCGATATCTCGACAACGGTTAGAGATAGAGACTTGTGCGAGCCACCATTAGATTCCTCTCTTAAAAATCTATAACGCAACGCAAACCAGAAGTGAGTATCTCGATTCGTTCTTGAGTTATTGCTTTGAGAATAGTGCAAAGTATTAAAAATTACATTTTCTTGGAGATAACTCTCGATATCTCGATAGCGGTTAGAGATAGAGACTTGTGCGAGCCACCATTAGATTCCTCTCTTAGAAATCTATAAAGCGAAGCAAATCAGAAGTGAGTATCTCGATTCGTTCTTGAGTTATTGCTTTGAGAATGGTGCAAAGTCTTAAAAATCACATTTTCTTGGAGAAAACTCTCGATATCTCGACAACGGTTAGAGATAGAGACTTGTGCGAGCCACCATTAGATTCCTCTCTTAAAAATCTATAAAGCGACGCAAACCAGAAGTGAGTATCTCGATTCGTTCTTGAGTTATTGCTTTGAGAATGGTGCAAAGTCTTAAAAATTACATTTTCTTGGAGAAAACTCTCGATATCTCGACAACGGTTAGAGATAGAGACTTGTGCGTGCCACCGTTAGATTCCTCTCTTAAAAATCTATAAAGCGACGCAAACCAGAAGTGAGTATCTCGATTCGTTCTTGAGTTATAGCTTTCCGAATGGTGCAAAGTCTTAAAAATTACATTTTCTTGGAGAAAATTCTCGATATCTCGACAACGGTTAGAGATAGAGACTTGTGCGTGCCACCGTTAGATTCCTCTCTTAAAAATCTATAAAACGGCGCAAACCAGAAGTGAGTATCTCGATTCGTTCTTGAGTTATTGCTTTGAGAATGGTGCAAAGTCTTAAAAATTACATTTTCTTGGAGAAAACTCTCGATATCTCGACAACGGTTAGAGATAGAGACTTGTGCGTGCCACCGTTAGATTCCTCTCTTAAAAATCTATAAAACGGCGCAAACCAGAAGTGAGTATCTCGATTCGTTCTTGAGTTATTGCTTTGAGAATGGTGCAAAGTCTTAAAAATTACATTTTCTTGGAGAAAACTCTCGATATCTCGACAACGGTTAGAGATAGAGACTTGTGCGAGCCACCATTAGATTCCTCTCTTAAAAATCTATAAAGCGACGCAAACCAGAAGTGAGTATCTCGATTCGTTCTTGAGTTATTGCTTTGAGAATGGTGCAAAGTCTTAAAAATTACATTTTCTTGGAGAAAACTCTCGATATCTCGACAACGGTTAGAGATAGGGACTTGTGCGAGCCACCGTTAGATTCCTCTCTTAAAAATCTATAAAGCGACGCAAACCAGAAGTGAGTATCTCGATTCGTTCTTGAGTTATAGCTTTCCGAATGGTGCAAAGTCTTAAAAATTACATTTTCTTGGAGAAAACTCTCGATATCTCGACAACGGTTAGAGATAGAGACTTGTGCGAGCCACCATTAGATTCCTCTCTTAAAAATCTATAAAGCGACGCAAACCAGAAGTGAGTATCTCGATTTGTTCTTGAGTTATTGCTTTGAGAATGGTGCAAAGTCTTAAAAATTACATTTTCTTGGAGAAAACTCTCGATATCTCGACAACGGTTAGAGATAGAGACTTGTGCGAGCCACCGTTAGATTCCTCTCTTAATAACATATAAAGCGACGCAAACCAGAAGTGAGTATCTCGATTCGTTCTTGAGTTATTGCTTTGAGAATGGTGCAAAGTCTTAAAAATTATATTTTCTTGGAGAAAACTCTCGATATCTCGACAACGGTTAGAGATAGAGACTTGTGCGAGCCACCGTTAGATTCCTCTCTTAATAACATATAAAGCGACGCCAACCAGAAGTGAGTATCTCGATTCGTTCTTGAGTTATTGCTTTGAGAATGGTGCAAAGACTTAAAAATTGTATTTTCTTGGAGAAAACTCTCGATATCTCGACAACGGTTAGAGATAGAAACTTGAGCGAGCCACCATTAGATTCCTCTCTTAAAAATCTATAAAGCGACGCAAACCAGAAGTGAGTATCTCGATTCGTTCTTGAGTTATTGCTTTGAGGATGGTGCAAAGTATTAAAAATTACATTTTCTTGGAGATAACTTTCGATATCTCGATAACGGTTAGAGATAGAGATTTGAGCGAGCCACCATTAGATTCCTCTCTTAAAAATCTATAAAGTGACGCAAACCAGAAGTGAGTATCTAGATTCGTTCTTGAGTTATTGCTTTGAGAATTGTGCAAAGTCTTAAAAATTACATTTTCTTGGAGAAAACTCTCGATATCTCGACAACGGTTAGAGATAGAGACTTGTGCGAGCCACCATTAGATTCCTCTATTAAAAATCTATAAAGCGACGCAAACCAGAAGTGAGTATCTCTATTCGATCTTGAGTTATTGCTTTGAGAATGGTGCAAAGTCTTAAAAATTATATTTTCTTAGAGAAAACTCTCGATATCTCGACAACGGTTAGAGATAGAGACTTGTGCGAGCCACCGTTAGATTCCTCTCTTAATAACATATAAAGCGACGCAAACCAGAAGTGAGTATTTCGATTCGTTCTTGAGTTATTGCTTTGAGAATGGTGCAAAGTCTTAAAAATTATATTTTCTTGGAGAAAACTCTCGATATCTCGACAACGATTAGAGATAGAGACTTGTGCGGGCCACCTTTAGATTCCTCTCTTAATAACATATAAAGCGACGCAAACCAGAAGTGAGTATCTCGATTCGTTCTTGAGTTATTGCTTTGAGAATGGTGCAAAGTCTTAAAAATTATATTTTCTTGGAGAAAACTCTCGATATCTCGACAACGGTTAGAGATAGAGACTTGTGCGAGCCACCATTAGATTCCTCTCTTAAAAATCTATAACGCAACGCAAACCAGAAGTGAGTATCTCGATTCGTTCTTGAGTTATTGCTTTGAGAATGGTGCAAAGTCTTAAAAATTATATTTTCTTGGAGAAAACTCTCGATATCTCGACAACGATTAGAGATAGAGACTTGTGCGAGCCACCTTTAGATTCCTCTCTTAATAACATATAAAGCGACGCAAACCAGAAGTGAGTATCTAGATTCGTTCTTGAGTTATTGCTTTGAGAATTGTGCAAAGTCTTAAAAATTACATTTTCTTGGAGAAAACTCTCGATATCTCGACAACGGTTAGAGATAGAGACTTGTGCGAGCCACCATTAGATTCCTCTATTAAAAATCTATAAAGCGACGCAAACCAGAAGTGAGTATCTCTATTCGATCTTGAGTTATTGCTTTGAGAATGGTGCAAAGTCTTAAAAATTATATTTTCTTAGAGAAAACTCTCGATATCTCGACAACGGTTAGAGATAGAGACTTGTGCGAGCCACCGTTAGATTCCTCTCTTAATAACATATAAAGCGACGCAAACCAGAAGTGAGTATTTCGATTCGTTCTTGAGTTATTGCTTTGAGAATGGTGCAAAGTCTTAAAAATTATATTTTCTTGGAGAAAACTCTCGATATCTCGACAACGATTAGAGATAGAGACTTGTGCGAGCCACCTTTAGATTCCTCTCTTAATAACATATAAAGCGACGCAAACCAGAAGAGAGTATCTCGATTCGTTCTTGAGTTATTGCTTTGAGAATGGTGCAAAGTCTTAAAAATTATATTTTCTTGGAGAAAGCTCTCGATATCTCGACAACGGTTAGAGATAGAGACTTGTGCGAGCCACCATTAGATTCCTCTCTTAAAAATCTATAACGCAACGCAAACCAGAAGTGAGTATCTCGATTCGTTCTTGAGTTATTGCTTTGAGAATAGTGCAAAGTATTAAAAATTACATTTTCTTGGAGATAACTCTCGATATCTCGATAGCGGTTAGAGATAGAGACTTGTGCGAGCCACCATTAGATTCCTCTCTTAGAAATCTATAAAGCGAAGCAAATCAGAAGTGAGTATCTCGATTCGTTCTTGAGTTATTGCTTTGAGAATGGTGCAAAGTCTTAAAAATCACATTTTCTTGGAGAAAACTCTCGATATCTCGACAACGGTTAGAGATAGAGACTTGTGCGAGCCACCATTAGATTCCTCTCTTAAAAATCTATAAAGCGACGCAAACCAGAAGTGAGTATCTCGATTCGTTCTTGAGTTATTGCTTTGAGGATGGTGCAAAGTATTAAAAATTACATTTTCTTGGAGATAACTTTCGATATCTCGATAACGGTTAGAGATAGAGATTTGAGCGAGCCACCATTAGATTCCTCTCTTAAAAATCTATAAAGTGACGCAAACCAGAAGTGAGTATCTAGATTCGTTCTTGAGTTATTGCTTTGAGAATAGTGCAAAGTCTTAAAAATTACATTTTCTTGGAGAAAACTCTCGATATCTCGACAACGGTTAGAGATAGAGACTTGTGCGAGCCACCATTAGATTCCTCTATTAAAAATCTATAAAGCGACGCAAACCAGAAGTGAGTATCTCGATTCGTTCTTGAGTTATTGCTTTGAGAATGGTGCAAAGTCTTAAAAATTATATTTTCTTAGAGAAAACTCTCGATATCTCGACAACGGTTAGAGATAGACACTTGTGCGAGCCACCTTTAGATTCCTCTCTTAATAACGTATAAAGCGACGCAAACCAGAAGTGAGTATCTCGATTCGTTCTTGAGTTATTGCTTTGAGAATGGTGCAAAGTCTTAAAAATTATATTTTCTTGGAGAAAACTCTCTATATCTCGACAACGGTTAGAGATAGAGACTTGTGCGAGCCACCGTTAGATTCCTCTCTTAATAACATATAAAGCGACGCAAACCAGAAGTGAGTATCTCGATTCGTTCTTGAGTTATTGCTTTGAGAATGGTGCAAAGTCTTAAAAATTATATTTTCTTGGAGAAAACTCTCGATATCTCGACAACGATTAGATATAGAGACTTGTGCGAGCCACCTTTAGATTCCTCTCTTAATAACATATAAAGCGACGCAAACCAGAAGTGAGTATCTCGATTCGTTCTTGAGTTATTGCTTTGAGAATGGTGCAAAGTCTTAAAAATCACATTTTCTTGGAGAAAACTCTCGATATCTCGACAACGGTTAGAGATAGAGACTTGTGCGAGCCACCATTAGATTCCTCTCTTAAAAATCTATAAAGCGACGCAAACCAGAAGTGAGTATCTCGATTCGTTCTTGAGTTATTGCTTTGAGAATAGTGCAAAGTATTAAAAATTACATTTTCTTGGAGATAACTCTCGATATCTCGATAACGGCTAGAGATAGAGACTTATGCGAGCCACCTTTAGATTCCTCTCTTAAAAATCTATAAAGCGACGCGAACCAGAAGTGAGTATCTCGATTCGTTCTTGAGTTATTGCTTTGAGAATCGTGCAAAGTCTTAAAAATTACATTTTCTTGGAGAAAACTCTCGATATCTCGACAACGGTTAGAGATAGAAACTTGAGCGAGCCACCATTAGATTCCTCTCTTAAAAATCTATAAAGCGACGCAAACCAGAAGTGAGTATCTCGATTCGTTCTTGAGTTATTGCTTTGAGGATGGTGCAAAGTATTAAAAATTACATTTTCTTGGAGATAACTTTCGATATCTCGATAACGGTTAGAGATAGAGATTTGAGCGAGCCACCATTAGATTCCTCTCTTAAAAATCTATAAAGCGATGCAAACCAGAAGTGAGTATCTCGATTCGTTCTTGAGTTATTGCTTTGAGAATAGTGCAGAGTCTTAAAAATTACATTTTCTTGGAGAAAGCTCTCGATATCTCGACAACGGTTAGAGATAGAGACTTGTGCGAGCCACCTTTAGATTCCTCTCTTAATAACATATAAAGCGACGCAAACCAGAAGTGAGTATCTCGATTCGTTCTTGAGTTATTGCTTTGAGAATGGTGCAAAGTCTTAAAAATTACATTTTCTTGGAGAAAACTCTCGATATCTCGACAACGGTTAGAGATAGAGACTTGTGCGAGCCACCATTAGATTCCTCTCTTAAAAATCTATAAAGCGACGCAAACCAGAAGTGAGTATCTCGATTCGTTCTTGAGTTATTGCTTTGAGGATGGTGCAAAGTATTAAAAATTACATTTTCTTGGAGATAACTTTCGATATCTCGATAATGGTTAGAGATAGAGATTTGAGCGAGTCACCATTAGATTCCTCTCTTAAAAATCTATAAAGTGACGCAAACCAGAAGTGAGTATCTAGATTCGTTCTTGAGTTATTGCTTTGAGAATTGTGCAAAGTCTTAAAAATTACATTTTCTTGGAGAAAACTCTCGATATCTCGACAACGGTTAGAGATAGAGACTTGTGCGAGCCACCATTAGATTCCTCTATTAAAAATCTATAAAGCGACGCAAACCAGAAGTGAGTATCTCGATTCGTTCTTGAGTTATTGCTTTGAGAATGGTGCAAAGTCTTAAAAATTATATTTTCTTAGAGAAAACTCTCGATATCTCGACAACGGTTAGAGATAGACACTTGTGCGAGCCACCTTTAGATTCCTCTCTTAATAACGTATAAAGCGACGCAAACCAGAAGTGAGTATCTCGATTCGTTCTTGAGTTATTGCTTTGAGAATGGTGCAAAGTCTTAAAAATTATATTTTCTTGGAGAAAACTCTCGATATCTCGACAACGGTTAGAGATAGAGACTTGTGCGAGCCACCGTTAGATTCCTCTCTTAATAACATATAAAGCGACGCAAACCAGAAGTGAGTATCTCGATTCGTTCTTGAGTTATTGCTTTGAGAATGGTGCAAAGTCTTAAAAATTATATTTTCTTGGAGAAAACTCTCGATATCTCGACAACGATTAGATATAGAGACTTGTGCGAGCCACCTTTAGATTCCTCTCTTAATAACATATAAAGCGACGCAAACAAGAAGTGAGTATCTCGATTCGTTCTTGAGTTATTGCTTTGAGAATGGTGCAAAGTCTTAAAAATCACATTTTCTTGGAGAAAACTCTCGATATCTCGACAACGGTTAGAGATAGAGACTTGTGCGAGCCACCATTAGATTCCTCTCTTAAAAATCTATAAAGTGACGCAAACCAGAAGTGAGTATCTAGATTCGTTCTTGAGTTATTGCTTTGAGAATTGTGCAAAGTCTTAAAAATTACATTTTCTTGGAGAAAACTCTCGATATCTCGACAACGGTTAGAGATAGAGACTTGTGCGAGCCACCATTAGATTCCTCTATTAAAAATCTATAAAGCGACGCAAACCAGAAGTGAGTATCTCGATTCGTTCTTGAGTTATTGCTTTGAGAATGGTGCAAAGTCTTAAAAATTATATTTTCTTAGAGAAAACTCTCGATATCTCGACAACGGTTAGAGATAGACACTTGTGCGAGCCACCTTTAGATTCCTCTCTTAATAACGTATAAAGCGACGCAAACCAGAAGTGAGTATCTCGATTCGTTCTTGAGTTATTGCTTTGAGAATGGTGCAAAGTCTTAAAAATTATATTTTCTTGGAGATAACTCTCGATATCTCGATAACGGTTAGAGATAGAGACTTGTGCGAGCCACCATTAGATTCCTCTCTTAAAAATCTATAAAGCGACGCAAACCAGAAGTGAGTATCTCGATTCGTTCTTGAGTTATTGCTTTGAGAATAGTGCAAAGTCTTAAAAATTACATTTTCTTGGAGAAAACTCTCGATATCTCGACAACGGTTAGATTTAGGGACTTGTGCGAGCCATCATTAGATTCCTCTCTTAAAAATCTATAAAGCGACGCAAACCAGAAGTGAGTATCTCGATTCGTTCTTGAGTTATTGCTTTGAGAATAGTGCAAAGTCTTAAAAATTATATTTTCTTGAAGAAAACTCTCGATATCTCGACAACGGTTAGATTTAGGGATTTGTGCGAGCCATCATTAGATTCCTCTCTTAAAAATCTATAAAGCGGCGCAAACCAGAAGTGAGTATCTCGATTCGTTCTTGAGTTATTGCTTTGAGAATAGTGCAAAGTCTTAAAAATTACATTTTCTTGGAGAAAACTCTCGATATCTCGACAACGGTTAGATTTAGGGACTTGTGCGAGCCATCATTAGATTTCTCTCTTAAAAATCTATAAAGCGACGCAAACCAGAAGTGAGTATCTCGATTCGTTCTTGAGTTATTGCTTTGAGAATAGTGCAAAGTCTTAAAAATTACATTTTCTTGGAGAAAACTCTCGATATCTCGACAACGGTTAGAGAGAGAGACTTGTGCGAGCCACCGTTAGATTCCTCTCTTAAAAATCTATAAAGCGACGCAAACCAGAAGTGAGTATCTCGATTCGTTCTTGAGTTATTGCTTTGAGAATGATGCAAAGTCTTAAAAATTACATTTTCTTGGAGAAAACTCTCGATATCTCGACAACGGTTAGAGATAGAGAATTGTGCGAGCCACAATTAGATTCCTCTCTTAAAAATCTATAAAGCGACGCAAACCAGAGGTGAGTATCTAGATTCGTTCTTGAGTTATTGCTTTGAGAATGGTGCAAAGTCTTAAGAATTACATTTTCTTGGAGAAAACTCTGGATATCTCGACAACGGTTAGAGATAGAGACTTGTGCGAGCCACCTTTAGATTCCTCTCTTAAAAATCTATAAAACGGCGCAAACCAGAAGTGAGTATCTCGATTCGTTCTTGAGTTATTGCTTTGAGAATCGTGCAAAGTCTTAAAAATTACATTTTCTTGGAGAAAACTCTCGATATCTCGACAACGGTTAGAGATAGGGACTTGTGCGAGCCACCTTTAGATTCCCCTCTTAATAACATATAAAGCGACGCAAACCAGAAGTGAGTATCTCGATTCGTTCTTGAGTTATTGCTTTGAGAATGGTGCAAAGTCTTAAAAATTATATTTTCTTGGAGAAAACTCTCGATATCTCGACAACGGTTAGAGATAGAGACTTGTGCGAGCCACCGTTAGATTCCTCTCTTAATAACATATAAAGCGACGCAAACCAGAAGTGAGTATTTCGATTCGTTCTTGAGTTATTGCTTTGAGAATGGTGCAAAGTCTTAAAAATTATATTTTCTTGGAGAAAACTCTCGATATCTCGACAACGATTAGAGATAGAGACTTGTGCGAGCCACCTTTAGATTCCTCTCTCAATAACATATAAAGCGACGCAAACCAGAAGTGAGTATCTCGATTCGTTCTTGAGTTATTGCTTTGAGAATGGTGCAAAGTCTTAAAAATTACATTTTCTTGGAGAAAACTCTCGATATCTCGACAACGGTTAGAGATAGAGACTTGTGCGAGCCACCATTAGATTCCTCTCTTAAAAATCTATAACGCAACGCAAACCAGAAGTGAGTATCTCGATTCGTTCTTGAGTTATTGCTTTGAGAATAGTGCAAAGTATTAAAAATTACATTTTCTTGGAGATAACTCTCGATATCTCGATAGCGGTTAGAGATAGAGACTTGTGCGAGCCACCATTAGATTCCTCTCTTAGAAATCTATAAAGCGAAGCAAATCAGAAGTGAGTATCTCGATTCGTTCTTGAGTTATTGCTTTGAGAATGGTGCAAAGTCTTAAAAATCACATTTTCTTGGAGAAAACTCTCGATATCTCGACAACGGTTAGAGATAGAGACTTGTGCGAGCCACCATTAGATTCCTCTCTTAAAAATCTATAAAGCGACGCAAACCAGAAGTGAGTATCTCGATTCGTTCTTGAGTTATTGCTTTGAGAATGGTGCAAAGTCTTAAAAATTACATTTTCTTGGAGAAAACTCTCGATATCTCGACAACGGTTAGAGATAGAGACTTGTGCGTGCCACCGTTAGATTCCTCTCTTAAAAATCTATAAAGCGACGCAAACCAGAAGTGAGTATCTCGATTCGTTCTTGAGTTATAGCTTTCCGAATGGTGCAAAGTCTTAAAAATTACATTTTCTTGGAGAAAATTCTCGATATCTCGACAACGGTTAGAGATAGAGACTTGTGCGTGCCACCGTTAGATTCCTCTCTTAAAAATCTATAAAACGGCGCAAACCAGAAGTGAGTATCTCGATTCGTTCTTGAGTTATTGCTTTGAGAATGGTGCAAAGTCTTAAAAATTACATTTTCTTGGAGAAAACTCTCGATATCTCGACAACGGTTAGAGATAGAGACTTGTGCGTGCCACCGTTAGATTCCTCTCTTAAAAATCTATAAAACGGCGCAAACCAGAAGTGAGTATCTCGATTCGTTCTTGAGTTATTGCTTTGAGAATGGTGCAAAGTCTTAAAAATTACATTTTCTTGGAGAAAACTCTCGATATCTCGACAACGGTTAGAGATAGAGACTTGTGCGAGCCACCATTAGATTCCTCTCTTAAAAATCTATAAAGCGACGCAAACCAGAAGTGAGTATCTCGATTCGTTCTTGAGTTATTGCTTTGAGAATGGTGCAAAGTCTTAAAAATTACATTTTCTTGGAGAAAACTCTCGATATCTCGACAACGGTTAGAGATAGGGACTTGTGCGAGCCACCGTTAGATTCCTCTCTTAAAAATCTATAAAGCGACGCAAACCAGA
The DNA here is from genome assembly GCA_039766575.1 of Serrognathus titanus. Taxonomy (NCBI): domain Eukaryota; kingdom Metazoa; phylum Arthropoda; class Insecta; order Coleoptera; family Lucanidae; genus Serrognathus; species Serrognathus titanus. The sequence continues at coordinate 14,034 of JBCDWJ010000073.1, forward strand.
AGTGAGTATCTCGATTCGTTCTTGAGTTATAGCTTTCCGAATGGTGCAAAGTCTTAAAAATTACATTTTCTTGGAGAAAACTCTCGATATCTCGACAACGGTTAGAGATAGAGACTTGTGCGAGCCACCATTAGATTCCTCTCTTAAAAATCTATAAAGCGACGCAAACCAGAAGTGAGTATCTCGATTTGTTCTTGAGTTATTGCTTTGAGAATGGTGCAAAGTCTTAAAAATTACATTTTCTTGGAGAAAACTCTCGATATCTCGACAACGGTTAGAGATAGAGACTTGTGCGAGCCACCGTTAGATTCCTCTCTTAATAACATATAAAGCGACGCAAACCAGAAGTGAGTATCTCGATTCGTTCTTGAGTTATTGCTTTGAGAATGGTGCAAAGTCTTAAAAATTATATTTTCTTGGAGAAAACTCTCGATATCTCGACAACGATTAGATATAGAGACTTGTGCGAGCCACCTTTAGATTCCTCTCTTAATAACATATAAAGCGACGCAAACAAGAAGTGAGTATCTCGATTCGTTCTTGAGTTATTGCTTTGAGAATAGTGCAAAGTATTAAAAATTACATTTTCTTGGAGATAACTCTCGATATCTCGACAACGGTTAGAGATAGGGACTTGTGCGAGCCACCGTTAGATTCCTCTCTTAAAAATCTATAAAGCGACGCAAACCAGAAGTGAGTATCTCGATTTGTTCTTGAGTTATTGCTTTGAGAATGGTGCAAAGTCTTAAAAATTGTATTTTCTTGGAGAAAACTCTCGATATCTCGACAACGGTTAGAGATAGGGACTTGTGCGAGCCACCGTTAGATTCCTCTCTTAAAAATCTATAAAGCGACGCAAACCAGAAGTGAGTATCTCGATTCGTTCTTGAGTTATAGCTTTGAGAATGGTGCAAAGTCTTAAAAATTACATTTTCTTGGAGAAAATTCTCGATATCTCGACAACGGTTAGAGATAGGGACTTGTGCGAGCCACCGTTAGATTCCTCTCTTAAAAATCTATAAAGCGACGCAAACCAGAAGTGAGTATCTCGATTCGTTCCTGAGTTATTGCTTTGAGAATGGTGCAAATTCTTAAAAATTACATTTTCTTGGAGAAAACTCTCGATATCTCGACAACGGTTAGAGATAGAGACTTGTGCGTGCCACCGTTAGATTCCTCTCTTAAAAATCTATAAAACGGCGCAAACCAGAAGTGAGTATCTCGATTCGTTCTTGAGTTATTGCTTTGAGAATGGTGCAAAGTCTTAAAAATTACATTTTCTTGGAGAAAACTCTCGATATCTCGACAACGGTTAGAGATAGAGACTTGTGCGAGCCACCATTAGATTCCTCTCTTAAAAATCTATAAAGCGACGCAAACCAGAAGTGAGTATCTCGATTCGTTCTTGAGTTATTGCTTTGAGAATGGTGCAAAGTCTTAAAAATTACATTTTCTTGGAGAAAACTCTCGATATCTCGACAACGGTTAGAGATAGAGACTTGTGCGAGCCACCATTAGATTCCTCTATTAAAAATCTATAGAGCGAAGCAAACCAGAAGTGAGTATCTCGATTCCTTCTTGAGTTATTGCTTTGAGAATCGTGCAAAGTCTTAAAAATTACATTTTCTTGGAGAAAACTCTCGATATCTCGACAACGGTTAGAGATAGAGACTTGTCCGACCCACCTTTAGATTCCTCTCTTAAAAATCTATAAAACGGCGTAAACCAGAAGTGAGTATCTCGATTCGTTCTTGAGTTATTGCTCTGAGAATAGTGCAAAGTCTTAAAAATTACATTTTCTTGGAGAAAACTCTCGATATCTCGACAACAGTTAGAGATAGGGACTTGTGCGAGCCACCATTAGATTCCTCTCTTAAGAATCTATAAAGCGACGCAAACCAGAAGTGAATATCTCGATTCGTTCTTGAGTTATTGCTTTGAGAATAGTGCAGAGTCTTAAAAATTACATTATCTTGGAGAAAACTCTCGATATCTCGACAACGGTTAGAGATAGAGACTTGTGCGAGATACCCTTAGATTCCTCTCTTAAAAATCCATAAAGCGACGCAAACCAGAAGTGAGTATCTCGATTCGTTCTTGAGTTATTGCTTTGAGAATGGTGCAAAGTCTTAAAAATTACATTTTCTTGGAGAAAACTCTCGATATCTCGACAACGGTTAGAGATAGGGACTTGTGCGAGCCACCTTTAGATTCCCCTCTTAATAACATATAAAGCGACGCAAACCAGAAGTGAGTATCTCGATTCGTTCTTGAGTTATTGCTTTGAGAATGGTGCAAAGTCTTAAAAATTATATTTTCTTGGAGAAAACTCTCGATATCTCGACAACGGTTAGAGATAGAGACTTGTGCGAGCCACCGTTAGATTCCTCTCTTAATAACATATAAAGCGACGCCAACCAGAAGTGAGTATCTCGATTCGTTCTTGAGTTATTGCTTTGAGAATGGTGCAAAGACTTAAAAATTGTATTTTCTTGGAGAAAACTCTCGATATCTCGACAACGGTTAGAGATAGAAACTTGAGCGAGCCACCATTAGATTCCTCTCTTAAAAATCTATAAAGCGACGCAAACCAGAAGTGAGTATCTCGATTCGTTCTTGAGTTATTGCTTTGAGGATGGTGCAAAGTATTAAAAATTACATTTTCTTGGAGATAACTTTCGATATCTCGATAACGGTTAGAGATAGAGATTTGAGCGAGCCACCATTAGATTCCTCTCTTAAAAATCTATAAAGTGACGCAAACCAGAAGTGAGTATCTAGATTCGTTCTTGAGTTATTGCTTTGAGAATTGTGCAAAGTCTTAAAAATTACATTTTCTTGGAGAAAACTCTCGATATCTCGACAACGGTTAGAGATAGAGACTTGTGCGAGCCACCATTAGATTCCTCTATTAAAAATCTATAAAGCGACGCAAACCAGAAGTGAGTATCTCTATTCGATCTTGAGTTATTGCTTTGAGAATGGTGCAAAGTCTTAAAAATTATATTTTCTTAGAGAAAACTCTCGATATCTCGACAACGGTTAGAGATAGAGACTTGTGCGAGCCACCGTTAGATTCCTCTCTTAATAACATATAAAGCGACGCAAACCAGAAGTGAGTATTTCGATTCGTTCTTGAGTTATTGCTTTGAGAATGGTGCAAAGTCTTAAAAATTATATTTTCTTGGAGAAAACTCTCGATATCTCGACAACGGTTAGAGATAGAGACTTGTGCGAGCCACCATTAGATTCCTCTCTTAAAAATCTATAACGCAACGCAAACCAGAAGTGAGTATCTCGATTCGTTCTTGAGTTATTGCTTTGAGAATGGTGCAAAGTCTTAAAAATTATATTTTCTTGGAGAAAACTCTCGATATCTCGACAACGATTAGAGATAGAGACTTGTGCGAGCCACCTTTAGATTCCTCTCTTAATAACATATAAAGCGACGCAAACCAGAAGTGAGTATCTAGATTCGTTCTTGAGTTATTGCTTTGAGAATTGTGCAAAGTCTTAAAAATTACATTTTCTTGGAGAAAACTCTCGATATCTCGACAACGGTTAGAGATAGAGACTTGTGCGAGCCACCATTAGATTCCTCTATTAAAAATCTATAAAGCGACGCAAACCAGAAGTGAGTATCTCTATTCGATCTTGAGTTATTGCTTTGAGAATGGTGCAAAGTCTTAAAAATTATATTTTCTTAGAGAAAACTCTCGATATCTCGACAACGGTTAGAGATAGAGACTTGTGCGAGCCACCGTTAGATTCCTCTCTTAATAACATATAAAGCGACGCAAACCAGAAGTGAGTATTTCGATTCGTTCTTGAGTTATTGCTTTGAGAATGGTGCAAAGTCTTAAAAATTATATTTTCTTGGAGAAAACTCTCGATATCTCGACAACGATTAGAGATAGAGACTTGTGCGAGCCACCTTTAGATTCCTCTCTTAATAACATATAAAGCGACGCAAACCAGAAGAGAGTATCTCGATTCGTTCTTGAGTTATTGCTTTGAGAATGGTGCAAAGTCTTAAAAATTATATTTTCTTGGAGAAAGCTCTCGATATCTCGACAACGGTTAGAGATAGAGACTTGTGCGAGCCACCATTAGATTCCTCTCTTAAAAATCTATAACGCAACGCAAACCAGAAGTGAGTATCTCGATTCGTTCTTGAGTTATTGCTTTGAGAATAGTGCAAAGTATTAAAAATTACATTTTCTTGGAGATAACTCTCGATATCTCGATAGCGGTTAGAGATAGAGACTTGTGCGAGCCACCATTAGATTCCTCTCTTAGAAATCTATAAAGCGAAGCAAATCAGAAGTGAGTATCTCGATTCGTTCTTGAGTTATTGCTTTGAGAATGGTGCAAAGTCTTAAAAATCACATTTTCTTGGAGAAAACTCTCGATATCTCGACAACGGTTAGAGATAGAGACTTGTGCGAGCCACCATTAGATTCCTCTCTTAAAAATCTATAAAGCGACGCAAACCAGAAGTGAGTATCTCGATTCGTTCTTGAGTTATTGCTTTGAGGATGGTGCAAAGTATTAAAAATTACATTTTCTTGGAGATAACTTTCGATATCTCGATAACGGTTAGAGATAGAGATTTGAGCGAGCCACCATTAGATTCCTCTCTTAAAAATCTATAAAGTGACGCAAACCAGAAGTGAGTATCTAGATTCGTTCTTGAGTTATTGCTTTGAGAATAGTGCAAAGTCTTAAAAATTACATTTTCTTGGAGAAAACTCTCGATATCTCGACAACGGTTAGAGATAGAGACTTGTGCGAGCCACCATTAGATTCCTCTATTAAAAATCTATAAAGCGACGCAAACCAGAAGTGAGTATCTCGATTCGTTCTTGAGTTATTGCTTTGAGAATGGTGCAAAGTCTTAAAAATTATATTTTCTTAGAGAAAACTCTCGATATCTCGACAACGGTTAGAGATAGACACTTGTGCGAGCCACCTTTAGATTCCTCTCTTAATAACGTATAAAGCGACGCAAACCAGAAGTGAGTATCTCGATTCGTTCTTGAGTTATTGCTTTGAGAATGGTGCAAAGTCTTAAAAATTATATTTTCTTGGAGAAAACTCTCTATATCTCGACAACGGTTAGAGATAGAGACTTGTGCGAGCCACCGTTAGATTCCTCTCTTAATAACATATAAAGCGACGCAAACCAGAAGTGAGTATCTCGATTCGTTCTTGAGTTATTGCTTTGAGAATGGTGCAAAGTCTTAAAAATTATATTTTCTTGGAGAAAACTCTCGATATCTCGACAACGATTAGATATAGAGACTTGTGCGAGCCACCTTTAGATTCCTCTCTTAATAACATATAAAGCGACGCAAACCAGAAGTGAGTATCTCGATTCGTTCTTGAGTTATTGCTTTGAGAATGGTGCAAAGTCTTAAAAATCACATTTTCTTGGAGAAAACTCTCGATATCTCGACAACGGTTAGAGATAGAGACTTGTGCGAGCCACCATTAGATTCCTCTCTTAAAAATCTATAAAGCGACGCAAACCAGAAGTGAGTATCTCGATTCGTTCTTGAGTTATTGCTTTGAGAATAGTGCAAAGTATTAAAAATTACATTTTCTTGGAGATAACTCTCGATATCTCGATAACGGCTAGAGATAGAGACTTATGCGAGCCACCTTTAGATTCCTCTCTTAAAAATCTATAAAGCGACGCGAACCAGAAGTGAGTATCTCGATTCGTTCTTGAGTTATTGCTTTGAGAATCGTGCAAAGTCTTAAAAATTACATTTTCTTGGAGAAAACTCTCGATATCTCGACAACGGTTAGAGATAGAAACTTGAGCGAGCCACCATTAGATTCCTCTCTTAAAAATCTATAAAGCGACGCAAACCAGAAGTGAGTATCTCGATTCGTTCTTGAGTTATTGCTTTGAGGATGGTGCAAAGTATTAAAAATTACATTTTCTTGGAGATAACTTTCGATATCTCGATAACGGTTAGAGATAGAGATTTGAGCGAGCCACCATTAGATTCCTCTCTTAAAAATCTATAAAGCGATGCAAACCAGAAGTGAGTATCTCGATTCGTTCTTGAGTTATTGCTTTGAGAATAGTGCAGAGTCTTAAAAATTACATTTTCTTGGAGAAAGCTCTCGATATCTCGACAACGGTTAGAGATAGAGACTTGTGCGAGCCACCTTTAGATTCCTCTCTTAATAACATATAAAGCGACGCAAACCAGAAGTGAGTATCTCGATTCGTTCTTGAGTTATTGCTTTGAGAATGGTGCAAAGTCTTAAAAATTACATTTTCTTGGAGAAAACTCTCGATATCTCGACAACGGTTAGAGATAGAGACTTGTGCGAGCCACCATTAGATTCCTCTCTTAAAAATCTATAAAGCGACGCAAACCAGAAGTGAGTATCTCGATTCGTTCTTGAGTTATTGCTTTGAGGATGGTGCAAAGTATTAAAAATTACATTTTCTTGGAGATAACTTTCGATATCTCGATAATGGTTAGAGATAGAGATTTGAGCGAGTCACCATTAGATTCCTCTCTTAAAAATCTATAAAGTGACGCAAACCAGAAGTGAGTATCTAGATTCGTTCTTGAGTTATTGCTTTGAGAATTGTGCAAAGTCTTAAAAATTACATTTTCTTGGAGAAAACTCTCGATATCTCGACAACGGTTAGAGATAGAGACTTGTGCGAGCCACCATTAGATTCCTCTATTAAAAATCTATAAAGCGACGCAAACCAGAAGTGAGTATCTCGATTCGTTCTTGAGTTATTGCTTTGAGAATGGTGCAAAGTCTTAAAAATTATATTTTCTTAGAGAAAACTCTCGATATCTCGACAACGGTTAGAGATAGACACTTGTGCGAGCCACCTTTAGATTCCTCTCTTAATAACGTATAAAGCGACGCAAACCAGAAGTGAGTATCTCGATTCGTTCTTGAGTTATTGCTTTGAGAATGGTGCAAAGTCTTAAAAATTATATTTTCTTGGAGAAAACTCTCGATATCTCGACAACGGTTAGAGATAGAGACTTGTGCGAGCCACCGTTAGATTCCTCTCTTAATAACATATAAAGCGACGCAAACCAGAAGTGAGTATCTCGATTCGTTCTTGAGTTATTGCTTTGAGAATGGTGCAAAGTCTTAAAAATTATATTTTCTTGGAGAAAACTCTCGATATCTCGACAACGATTAGATATAGAGACTTGTGCGAGCCACCTTTAGATTCCTCTCTTAATAACATATAAAGCGACGCAAACAAGAAGTGAGTACCTCGATTCGTTCTTGAGTTATTGCTTTGAGAATGGTGCAAAGTCTTAAAAATCACATTTTCTTGGAGAAAACTCTCGATATCTCGACAACGGTTAGAGATAGAGACTTGTGCGAGCCACCATTAGATTCCTCTCTTAAAAATCTATAAAGCGACGCAAACCAGAAGTGAGTATCTCGATTCGTTCTTGAGTTATTGCTTTGAGAATAGTGCAGAGTCTTAAAAATTACATTTTCTTGGAGAAAACTCTCGATATCTCGACAACGGTTAGAGATAGAGACTTGTGCGAGCCACCGTTAGATTCCTCTCTTAAAAATCTATAACGCGACGCAAACCAGAAGTGAGTATCTCGATTCGTTCTTGAGTTATTGCTTTGAGAATGGTGCAAAGTCTTAAAAATTACATTTTCTTGGAGAAAACTCTCGATATCTCGACAACGGTTAGAGATAGGGACTTGTGCGAGCCACCGTTAGATTCCTCTCTTAAAAATCTATAAAGCGACGCAAACCAGAAGTGAGTATCTCGATTCGTTCTTGAGTTATTGCTTTGAGAATGGTGCAAATTCTTAAAAATTACATTTTCTTGGAGAAAACTCTCGATATCTCGACAACGGTTAGAGATAGAGACTTGTGCGAGATACCCTTAGATTCCTCTCTTAAAAATCCATAAAGCGACGCAAACCAGAAGTGAGTATCTCGATTCGTTCTTGAGTTATTGCTTTGAGAATGGTGCAAAGTCTTAAAAATTACATTTTCTTGGAGAAAACTCTCGATATCTCGACAACGGTTAGAGATAGAGACTTGAGCGAGCCACCATTAGATTCCTCTCTTAAAAATCTATAAAGCGACGCAAACCAGAAGTGAGTATCTCGATTCGTTCTTGAGTTATTGCTTTGAGAATAGTGCAGAGTCTTAAAAATTACATTTTCTTGGAGAAAACTCTCGATATCTCGACAACGGTTAGAGATAGAGACTTGTGCGAGATACCCTTAGATTCCTCTCTTAAAAATCCATAAAGCGACGCAAACCAGAAGTGAGTATCTCGATTCGTTCTTGAGTTATTGCTTTGAGAATGGTGCAAAGTCTTAAAAATTACATTTTCTTGGAGAAAACTCTCGATATCTCGACAACGGTTAGAGATAGAGACTTGAGCGAGCCACCATTAGATTCCTCTCTTAAAAATCTATAAAGCGACGCAAACCAGAAGTGAGTATCTCGATTCGTTCTTGAGTTATTGCTTTGAGAATAGTGCAGAGTATTAAAAATTACATTTTCTTGGAGAAAACTCTCGATATCTCGACAACGGTTAGAGATAGAGACTTGTGCGAGCCACCGTTAGATTCCTCTCTTAAAAATCTATAACGCGACGCAAACCAGAAGTGAGTATCTCGATTCGTTCTTGAGTTATTGCTTTGAGAATAGTGCAAAGTATTAAAAATTACATTTTCTTGGAGATAACTCTCGATATCTCGATAACGGTTAGAGATAGAGACTTGTGCGAGCCACCATTAGATTCCTCTCTTAAGAATCTATAAACCGAAGCAAATCAGAAGTGAGTATCTCGATTCGTTCTTGAGTTATTGCTTTGAGAATGGTGCAAAGTCTTAAAAATTACATTTTCTTGGAGAAAACTCTCGATATCTCGACAACGGTTAGAGATAGAGACTTGTGCGAGCCACCATTAGATTCCTCTCTTAAAAATCTATAAAGCGACGCAAACCAGAAGTGAGTATCTCGATTCGTTCTTGAGTTATTGCTTTGAGGATGGTGCAAAGTATTAAAAATTACATTTTCTTGGAGATAACTTTCGATATCTCGATAACGGTTAGAGATAGAGATTTGAGCGAGTCACCATTAGATTCCTCTCTTAAAAATCTATAAAGTGACGCAAACCAGAAGTGAGTATCTAGATTCGTTCTTGAGTTATTGCTTTGAGAATTGTGCAAAGTCTTAAAAATTACATTTTCTTGGAGAAAACTCTCGATATCTCGACAACGGTTAGAGATAGAGACTTGTGCGAGCCACCATTAGATTCCTCTATTAAAAATCTATAAAGCGACGCAAATCAGAAGTGAGTATCTCGATTCGTTCTTGAGTTATTGCTTTGAGAATGGTGCAAAGTCTTAAAAATTATATTTTCTTAGAGAAAACTCTCGATATCTCGACAACGGTTAGAGATAGACACTTGTGCGAGCCACCTTTAGATTCCTCTCTTAATAACGTATAAAGCGACGCAAACCAGAAGTGAGTATCTCGATTCGTTCTTGAGTTATTGCTTTGAGAATGGTGCAAAGTCTTAAAAATTATATTTTCTTGGAGAAAACTCTCGATATCTCGACAACGGTTAGAGATAGAGACTTGTGCGAGCCACCGTTAGATTCCTCTCTTAATAACATATAAAGCGACGCAAACCAGAAGTGAGTATCTCGATTCGTTCTTGAGTTATTGCTTTGAGAATGGTGCAAAGTCTTAAAAATTATATTTTCTTGGAGAAAACTCTCGATATCTCGACAACGGTTAGAGATAGAGACTTGTGCGAGCCACCATTAGATTCCTCTCTTAAAAATCTATAAAGCGACGCAAACCAGAAGTGAGTATCTCGATTCGTTCTTGAGTTATTGCTTTGAGAATGGTGCAAAGTCTTAAAAATTATATTTTCTTGGAGAAAACTCTCGATATCTCGACAACGATTAGATATAGAGACTTGTGCGAGCCACCTTTAGATTCCTCTCTTAATAACATATAAAGCGACGCAAACCAGAAGTGAGTATCTCGATTCGTTCTTGAGTTATTGCTTTGAGAATGGTGCAAAGTCTTAAAAATCACATTTTCTTGGAGAAAACTCTCGATATCTCGACAACGGTTAGAGATAGAGACTTGTGCGAGCCACCATTAGATTCCTCTCTTAAAAATCTATAAAGCGACGCAAACCAGAAGTGAGTATCTCGATTCGTTCTTGAGTTATTGCTTTGAGAATAGTGCAAAGTATTAAAAATTACATTTTCTTGGAGATAAATCTCGATATCTCGATAACGGCTAGAGATAGAGACTTATGCCAGCCACCTTTAGATTCCTCTCTTAAAAATCTATAAAGCGACGCGAACCAGAAGTGAGTATCTCGATTCGTTCTTGAGTTATTGCTTTGAGGATGGTGCAAAGTATTAAAAATTACATTTTCTTGGAGATAACTTTCGATATCTCGATAACGGTTAGAGATAGAGATTTGAGCGAGCCACCATTAGATTCCTCTCTTAAAAATCTATAAAGCGATGCAAACCAGAAGTGAGTATCTCGATTCGTTCTTGAGTTATTGCTTTGAGAATGGTGCAAAGTCTTAAAAATCACATTTTCTTGGAGAAAACTCTCGATATCTCGACAACGGTTAGAGATAGAGACTTGTGCGAGCCACCATTAGATTCCTCTCTTAAAAATCTATAAAGCGACGCAAACCAGAAGTGAGTATCTCGATTCGTTCTTGAGTTATTGCTTTGAGAATCGTGCAAAGTCTTAAAAATTACATTTTCTTGGAGAAAACTCTCGATATCTCGACAACGGTTAGAGATAGAAACTTGAGCGAGCCACCATTAGATTCCTCTCTTAAAAATCTATAAAGCGACGCAAACCAGAAGTGAGTATCTCGATTCGTTCTTGAGTTATTGCTTTGAGGATGGTGCAAAGTATTAAAAATTACATTTTCTTGGAGAAAACTCTCGATATCTCGACAACGGTTAGAGATAGGGACTTGTGCGAGCCACCGTTAGATTCCTCTCTTAAAAATCTATAAAGCGACGCAAACCAGAAGTGAGTATCTCGATTCCTTCTTGAGTTATTGCTTTGAGAATGGTGCAAATTCTTAAAAATTACATTTTCTTGGAGAAAACTCTCGATATCTCGACAACGGTTAGAGATAGAGACTTGTGCGAGATACCCTTAGATTCCTCTCTTAAAAATCCATAAAGCGACGCAAACCAGAAGTGAGTATCTCGATTCGTTCTTGAGTTATTGCTTTGAGAATGGTGCAAAGTCTTAAAAATTACATTTTCTTGGAGAAAACTCTCGATATCTCGACAACGGTTAGAGATAGAGACTTGAGCGAGCCACCATTAGATTCCTCTCTTAAAAATCTATAAAGCGACGCAAACCAGAAGTGAGTATCTCGATTCGTTCTTGAGTTATTGCTTTGAGAATAGTGCAGAGTCTTAAAAATTACATTTTCTTGGAGAAAACTCTCGATATCTCGACAACGGTTAGAGATAGAGACTTGTGCGAGATACCCTTAGATTCCTCTCTTAAAAATCCATAAAGCGACGCAAACCAGAAGTGAGTATCTCGATTCGTTCTTGAGTTATTGCTTTGAGAATGGTGCAAAGTCTTAAAAATTACATTCTCTTGGAGAAAACTCTCGATATCTCGACAACGGTTAGAGATAGAGACTTGAGCGAGCCACCATTAGATTCCTCTCTTAAAAATCTATAAAGCGACGCAAACCAGAAGTGAGTATCTCGATTCGTTCTTGAGTTATTGCTTTGAGAATAGTGCAGAGTATTAAAAATTACATTTTCTTGGAGAAAACTCTCGATATCTCGACAACGGTTAGAGATAGAGACTTGTGCGAGCCACCGTTAGATTCCTCTCTTAAAAATCTATAACGCGACGCAAACCAGAAGTGAGTATCTCGATTCGTTATTGAGTTAT
>JBCDWJ010000074.1:0-26000 GCA_039766575.1 Serrognathus titanus
AATCTCGTTGATCTGACGACTATAAAAATTCTCAAATATCAACATTCGAAATCGCGCTTTCTGCCACAGCTATTATAATCAAAATGATGTTTGTTTTCATAATAGTGCCGAGTATCATCGATATCAGACATATTTAAGCTGGGTAAAATTTCGTTGAATTCTGGGACATAGAAAAATTTTCAGAAAAATTATCAATGTCGACATTCGAAATCGCGCTTTCTGCCACAGCTATTATAATCAAAATGATGTTTGTTTTCATAATAGTGCCGAGTATCATCGATATCAAACATTTTTAAGCTGGGTTAAAATCTCGTTAATCTGACGACTATAAAAATTCTCAAATATCAACATTCGAAATCGCGCTTTCTGCCACAGCTATTATAATCAAAATGATGTTTGTTTTCATAATAGTGCCGAGTATCATCGATATCAGACATATTTAAGCTGGGTAAAATTTCGTTGAATTCTGGGACATAGAAAAATTTTCAGAAAAATTATCAATGTCGACATTCGAAATCGCGCTTTCTGCCACAGCTATTATAATCAAAATGATGTTTGTTTTCATTATAGTGCCGAGTATCATCGATATCAAACATTTTTAAGCTGGGTTAAAAATCTCGTTGATCTGACGACTATAAAAATTCTCAAATATCAACATTCGAAATCGCGCTTTCTGCCACAGCTATTATAATCAAAATGATGTTTGTTTTCATAATAGTGCCGAGTATCATCGATATCAGACATATTTAAGCTGGGTAAAATTTCGTTGAATTCTTGGACATAGAAAAATTTTCAGAAAAATTCTCAAATATCAACATTCGAAATCGCGCTTTCTGCCACAGCTATTATAATCAAAATGATGTTTGTTTTCATAATAGTGCCGAGTATCATCGATATCAGACATATTTAAGCTGGGTGAAATTTCGTTGATCTGACGACTATAAAAATTCTCAAATATCAACATTCGAAATCGCGCTTTCTGCCACAGCTATTATAATCAAAATGATGTTTGTTTTCATAATAGTGCCGAGTATCATCGATATCAGACATATTTAAGCTGGGTAAAATTTCGTTGAATTCTGGGACAAGGAAAAATTTTCAGAAAAATTATCAATGTCGACATTCGAAATCGAGCTTTCTGCCACAGCTATTATAATCAAAATGATATTTGTTTTCATAATAGTGCCGAGTATCATCGATATCAAACATTTTTAAGCTGGGTTAAAAATCTCGTTGATCTGACGACTATAAAAATTCTCAAATATCTACATTCGAAATCGCGCTTTCTGCCACAGCTATTATAATCAAAATGATGTTTGTTTTCATAATAGTGCCGAGTATCATCGATATCAGACATATTTAAGCTGGGTAAAATTTCGTTGAATTCTGGGACATAGAAAAATTTTCAGAAAAATTATCAATGTCGTCATTCGAAATCGCACTTTCTGCCACAGCTATTATAATCAAAATGATGTTTGTTTTCATAATAGTGCCGAGTATCATCGATATCAAACATTTTTAAGCTGGGTTAAAAATCTCGTTGATCTGACGACTATAAATATTCTCAAATATCAACATTCGAAATCGCGCTTTCTGCCACAGCTATTATAATCAAAATGATGTTTGTTTTCATAATAGTGCCGAGTATCATCGATATCAAACATTTTTAAGCTGGGTTAAAAATCTCGTTGATCTGACGTCTATAAAAATTCTCAAATATCAACATTCGAAATCGCGCTTTCTGCCACAGCTATTATAATCAAAATGATGTTTGTTTTCATAATAGTGCCGAGTATCATCGATATCAGACATATTTAAGCTGGGTAAAATTTCGTTGAATTCTGGGACATAGAAAAATTTTCAGAAAAATTATCAATGTCGACATTCGAAATCGCGCTTTCTGCCACAGCTATTATAATCAAAATGATGTTTGTTTTCATAATAGTGCCGAGTATCATCGATATCAGACATATTTAAGCTGGGTAAAATTTCGTTGAATTCTTGGACCTAGAAAAATTTTCAGAAAAATTCTCAAATATCAACATTCGAAATCGCGCTTTCTGCCACAGCTATTATAATCAAAATGATGTTTGTTTTCATAATAGTGCCGAGTATCATCGATATGAGACATTTTTAAGCTGGGTTAAAAATCTCGTTGAAGTGACGACTCTGAAAATTCTCAAATATCAATATTCGAAATCGCGCTTTCTGCCACAGCTATTATAATCAAAATGATGTTTGTTTTCATAATAGTGCCGAGTATCATCGATATCAGACATTTTTAAGCTGGGTAAATTTCGTTGAATTCTCGGACTTAGAAAAATTTTCAGAAAAATTTTCGATGTCGACATTCGAAATCGCGCTTTCTGCCACAGCTATTATAATCAAAATGATGTTTGTTTTCATAATAGTGCCGAGTATCATCGATATCAAACATTTTTAAGCTGGGTTAAAAATCTCGTTGATCTGACGACTATAAATATTCTCAAATATCAACATTCGAAATCGCGCTTTCTGCCACAGCTATTATAATCAAAATGATGTTTGTTTTCATAATAGTACCGAGTATCATCGATATCAAACATTTTTAAGCTGGGTTAAAAATCTCGTTGATCTGACGACTATAAAAATTCTCAAATATCAACATTCGAAATCGCGCTTTCTGCCACAGCTATTATAATCAAAATGATGTTTGTTTTCATAACAGTGCCGAGTATCATCGATATCAGACATATTTAAGCTGGGTAAAATTTCGTTGAATTCTGGGACATTGAAAAATTTTCAGAAAAATTATCAATGTCGACATTCGAAATCGCGCTTTCTGCCACAGCTATTATAATCAAAATGATGTTTGTTTTCATAATAGTGCCGAGTATCATCGATATCAGACATATTTAAGCTGGGTAAAATTTCGTTGAATTCTGGGACAGAAAAATTTTCAGAAAAATTATCAATGTCGACATTCGAAATCGCGCTTTCTGCCACAGCTATTATAATCAAAATGATGTTTGTTTTCATAATAGTGCCGAGTATCATCGATATCAAACATTTTTAAGCTGGGTTAAAAATCTCGTTGATCTGACGACTATAAATATTCTCAAATATCAACATTCGAAATCGCGCTTTCTGCCACAGCTATTATAATCAAAATGATGTTTGTTTTCATAATAGTGCCGAGTATCATCGATATCAGACATTTTTAAGCTGGGTAAATTTCGTTGAATTCTCGGACTTAGAAAAATTTTCAGAAAAATTTTCGATGTCGACATTCGAAATCGCGCTTTCTGCCACAGCTATTATAATCAAAATGATGTTTGTTTTCATAATAGTGTCGAGTATCATCGATATCAAACATTTTTAAGCTGGGTTAAAAATCTCGTTGATCTGACGACTATAAATATTCTCAAATATCAACATTCGAAATCGCGCTTTCTGCCACAGCTATTATAATCAAAATGATGTTTGTTTTCATAATAGTGCCGAGAATCATCGATATCAAACATTTTTAAGCTGGGTTAAAAATCTCGTTGATCTGACGACTATAAAAATTCTCAAATATCAACATTCGAAATCGCGCTTTCTGCCACAGCTATTATAATCAAAATGATGTTTGTTTTCATAATAGTGCCGAGTATCATCGATATCAGACATATTTAAGCTGGGTAAAATTTCGTTGAATTCTGGGACATAGAAAAATTTTCAGAAAAATTATCAATGTCGACATTCGAAATCGCGCTTTCTGCCACAGCTATTATAATCAAAATGATGTTTGTTTTCATAATAGTGCCGAGTATCATCGATATCAAACATTTTTAAGCTGGGTTAAAAATCTCGTTAATCTGACGACTATAAAAATTCTCAAATATCAACATTCGAAATCGCGCTTTCTGCCACAGCTATTATAATCAAAATGATGTTTGTTTTCATAATAGTGCCGAGTATCATCGATATCAGACATATTTAAGCTGGGTAAAATTTCGTTGAATTCTGGGACATAGAAAAATTTTCAGAAAAATTATCAATGTCGACATTCGAAATCGCGCTTTCTGCCACAGCTATTATAATCAAAATGATGTTTGTTTTCATTATAGTGCCGAGTATCATCGATATCAAACATTTTTAAGCTGGGTTAAAAATCTCGTTGATCTGACGACTATAAAAATTCTCAAATATCAACATTCGAAATCGCGCTTTCTGCCACAGCTATTATAATCAAAATGATGTTTGTTTTCATAATAGTGCCGAGTATCATCGATATCAGACATATTTAAGCTGGGTAAAATTTCGTTGAATTCTTGGACATAGGAGAATTTTTCTGAAAATTTTTCTATGTCCAAGAATTCAACGAAATTTTACCCAGCTTAAATATGTCTGATATCGATGATACTCGGCACTATTATGAAAACAAACATCATTTTGATTATAATAGCTGTGGCAGAAAGCGCGATTTCGAATGTTGATATTTGAGAATTTTTATAGTCGTCAGATCAACGAAATTTCACCCAGCTTAAATATGTCTGATATCGATGATACTCGGCACTATTATGAAAACAAACATCATTTTGATTATAATAGCTGTGGCAGAAAGCGCGATTTCGAATGTTGATATTTGAGAATTTTTCTGAAAATTTTTCTAAATATCAACATTCGAAATCGCGCTTTCTGCCACAGCTATTATAATCAAAATGATGTTTGTTTTCATAATAGTGCCGAGTATCATCGATATCAGACATATTTAAGCTGGGTGAAATTTCGTTGATCTGACGACTATAAAAATTCTCAAATATCAACATTCGAAATCGCGCTTTCTGCCACAGCTATTATAATCAAAATGATGTTTGTTTTCATAATAGTGCCGAGTATCATCGATATCAGACATATTTAAGCTGGGTAAAATTTCGTTGAATTCTGGGACAAGGAAAAATTTTCAGAAAAATTATCAATGTCGACATTCGAAATCGAGCTTTCTGCCACAGCTATTATAATCAAAATGATATTTGTTTTCATAATAGTGCCGAGTATCATCGATATCAAACATTTTTAAGCTGGGTTAAAAATCTCGTTGATCTGACGACTATAAAAATTCTCAAATATCTACATTCGAAATCGCGCTTTCTGCCACAGCTATTATAATCAAAATGATGTTTGTTTTCATAATAGTGCCGAGTATCATCGATATCAGACATATTTAAGCTGGGTAAAATTTCGTTGAATTCTGGGACATAGAAAAATTTTCAGAAAAATTATCAATGTCGTCATTCGAAATCGCACTTTCTGCCACAGCTATTATAATCAAAATGATGTTTGTTTTCATAATAGTGCCGAGTATCATCGATATCAAACATTTTTAAGCTGGGTTAAAAATCTCGTTGATCTGACGACTATAAATATTCTCAAATATCAACATTCGAAATCGCGCTTTCTGCCACAGCTATTATAATCAAAATGATGTTTGTTTTCATAATAGTGCCGAGTATCATCGATATCAAACATTTTTAAGCTGGGTTAAAAATCTCGTTGATCTGACGTCTATAAAAATTCTCAAATATCAACATTCGAAATCGCGCTTTCTGCCACAGCTATTATAATCAAAATGATGTTTGTTTTCATAATAGTGCCGAGTATCATCGATATCAGACATATTTAAGCTGGGTAAAATTTCGTTGAATTCTGGGACATAGAAAAATTTTCAGAAAAATTATCAATGTCGACATTCGAAATCGCGCTTTCTGCCACAGCTATTATAATCAAAATGATGTTTGTTTTCATAATAGTGCCGAGTATCATCGATATCAAACATTTTTAAGCAGGGTTAAAAATCTCGTTAATCTGACGACTATAAAAATTCTCAAATATCAACATTCGAAATCGCGCTTTCTGCCACAGCTATTATAATCAAAATGATGTTTGTTTTCATAATAGTGCCGAGTATCATCGATATCAGACATATTTAAGCTGGGTAAAATTTCGTTGAATTCTTGGACCTAGAAAAATTTTCAGAAAAATTCTCAAATATCAACATTCGAAATCGCGCTTTCTGCCACAGCTATTATAATCAAAATGATGTTTGTTTTCATAATAGTGCCGAGTATCATCGATATGAGACATTTTTAAGCTGGGTTAAAAATCTCGTTGAAGTGACGACTCTGAAAATTCTCAAATATCAATATTCGAAATCGCGCTTTCTGCCACAGCTATTATAATCAAAATGATGTTTGTTTTCATAATAGTGCCGAGTATCATCGATATCAGACATTTTTAAGCTGGGTAAATTTCGTTGAATTCTCGGACTTAGAAAAATTTTCAGAAAAATTTTCGATGTCGACATTCGAAATCGCGCTTTCTGCCACAGCTATTATAATCAAAATGATGTTTGTTTTCATAATAGTGCCGAGTATCATCGATATCAAACATTTTTAAGCTGGGTTAAAAATCTCGTTGATCTGACGACTATAAATATTCTCAAATATCAACATTCGAAATCGCGCTTTCTGCCACAGCTATTATAATCAAAATGATGTTTGTTTTCATAATAGTGCCGAGTATCATCGATATCAAACATTTTTAAGCTGGGTTAAAAATCTCGTTGATCTGACGACTATAAATATTCTCAAATATCAACATTCGAAATCGCGCTTTCTGCCACAGCTATTATAATCAAAATGATGTTTGTTTTCATAACAGTGCCGAGTATCATCGATATCAGACATATTTAAGCTGGGTAAAATTTCGTTGAATTCTGGGACATTGAAAAATTTTCAGAAAAATTATCAATGTCGACATTCGAAATCGCGCTTTCTGCCACAGCTATTATAATCAAAATGATGTTTGTTTTCATAATAGTGCCGAGTATCATCGATATCAGACATATTTAAGCTGGGTAAAATTTCGTTGAATTCTGGGACAGAAAAATTTTCAGAAAAATTATCAATGTCGACATTCGAAATCGCGCTTTCTGCCACAGCTATTATAATCAAAATGATGTTTGTTTTCATAATAGTGCCGAGTATCATCGATATCAGACATTTTTAAGCTGGGTTAAAAATCTCGTTGAACAGACACGACTCTGAAAATTCTCAAATATCAACATTCGAAATCGCGCTTTCTGCCACAGCTATTATAATCAAAATGATGTTTGTTTTCATAATAGTGCCGAGTATCATCGATATGAGACATTTTTAAGCTGGGTTAAAAATCTCGTTGAAGTGACGACTCTGAAAATTCTCAAATATCAACATTCGAAATCGCGCTTTCTGCCACAGCTATTATAATCAAAATGATGTTTGTTTTCATAATAGTGTCGAGTATCATCGATATCAGACATATTTAAGCTGGGTAAAATTTCGTTGAATTCTGGGACATAGAAAAATTTTCAGAAAAATTTTCGATGTCGACATTCGAAATCGCGCTTTCTGCCACAGCTATTATAATCAAAATGATGTTTGTTTTCATAATAGTGCCGAGTATCATCGATATCAAACATTTTTAAGCTGGGTTAAAAATCTCGTTGATCTGACGACTATAAATATTCTCAAATATCAACATTCGAAATCGCGCTTTCTGCCACAGCTATTATAATCAAAATGATGTTTGTTTTCATAATAGTGCCGAGTATCATCGATATCAAACATTTTTAAGCTGGGTTAAAAATCTCGTTGATCTGACGTCTATAAAAATTCTCAAATATCAACATTCGAAATCGCGCTTTCTGCCACAGCTATTATAATCAAAATGATGTTTGTTTTCATAATAGTGCCGAGTATCATCGATATCAGACATATTTAAGCTGGGTAAAATTTCGTTGAATTCTGGGACATAGAAAAATTTTCAGAAAAATTATCAATGTCGACATTCGAAATCGCGCTTTCTGCCACAGCTATTATAATCAAAATGATGTTTGTTTTCATAATAGTGCCGAGTATCATCGATATCAAACATTTTTAAGCAGGGTTAAAAATCTCGTTAATCTGACGACTATAAAAATTCTCAAATATCAACATTCGAAATCGCGCTTTCTGCCACAGCTATTATAATCAAAATGATGTTTGTTTTCATAATAGTGCCGAGTATCATCGATATCAGACATATTTAAGCTGGGTAAAATTTCGTTGAATTCTTGGACCTAGAAAAATTTTCAGAAAAATTCTCAAATATCAACATTCGAAATCGCGCTTTCTGCCACAGCTATTATAATCAAAATGATGTTTGTTTTCATAATAGTGCCGAGTATCATCGATATGAGACATTTTTAAGCTGGGTTAAAAATCTCGTTGAAGTGACGACTCTGAAAATTCTCAAATATCAATATTCGAAATCGCGCTTTCTGCCACAGCTATTATAATCAAAATGATGTTTGTTTTCATAATAGTGCCGAGTATCATCGATATCAGACATTTTTAAGCTGGGTAAATTTCGTTGAATTCTCGGACTTAGAAAAATTTTCAGAAAAATTTTCGATGTCGACATTCGAAATCGCGCTTTCTGCCACAGCTATTATAATCAAAATGATGTTTGTTTTCATAATAGTGCCGAGTATCATCGATATCAAACATTTTTAAGCTGGGTTAAAAATCTCGTTGATCTGACGACTATAAATATTCTCAAATATCAACATTCGAAATCGCGCTTTCTGCCACAGCTATTATAATCAAAATGATGTTTGTTTTCATAATAGTGCCGAGTATCATCGATATCAAACATTTTTAAGCTGGGTTAAAAATCTCGTTGATCTGACGACTATAAAAATTCTCAAATATCAACATTCGAAATCGCGCTTTCTGCCACAGCTATTATAATCAAAATGATGTTTGTTTTCATAACAGTGCCGAGTATCATCGATATCAGACATATTTAAGCTGGGTAAAATTTCGTTGAATTCTGGGACAGAAAAATTTTCAGAAAAATTATCAATGTCGACATTCGAAATCGCGCTTTCTGCCACAGCTATTATAATCAAAATGATGTTTGTTTTCATTATAGTGCCGAGTATCATCGATATCAAACATTTTTAAGCTGGGTTAAAAATCTCGTTGATCTGACGGCTCTAAAAATTCTCAAATATCAACATTCGAAATCGCGCTTTCTGCCACAGCTATTATAATCAAAATGATGTTTGTTTTCATAATAGTGCCGAGTATCATCGATATCAGACATTTTTAAGCTGGGTAAATTTCGTTGAATTCTCGGACTTAGAAAAATTTCCAGAAAAATTTTCGATGTCGACATTCGAAATCGCGCTTTCTGCCACAGCTATTATAATCAAAATGATGTTTGTTTTCATAATAGTGCCGAGTATCATCGATATCAGACATTTTTAAGCTGGGTTAAAAATCTCGTTGAACAGACACGACTCTGAAAATTCTCAAATATCAACATTCGAAATCGCGCTTTCTGCCACAGCTATTATAATCAAAATGATGTTTGTTTTCATAATAGTGCCGAGTATCATCGATATGAGACATTTTTAAGCTGGGTTAAAAATCTCGTTGAAGTGACGAATGAAAATTCTCAAATATCAATATTCGAAATCGCGCTTTCTGCCACAGCTATTATAATCAAAATGATGTTTGTTTTCATAATAGTGCCGAGTATCATCGATATGAGACATTTTTAAGCTGGGTTAAAAATCTCGTTGAAGTGACGACTCTGAAAATTCTCAAATATCAACATTCGAAATCGCGCTTTCTGCCACAGCTATTATAATCAAAATGATGTTTGTTTTCATAATAGTGTCGAGTATCATCGATATCAGACATATTTAAGCTGGGTAAAATTTCGTTGAATTCTGGGACATAGAAAAATTTTCAGAAAAATTTTCGATGTCGACATTCGAAATCGCGCTTTCTGCCACAGCTATTATAATCAAAATGATGTTTGTTTTCATAATAGTGCCGAGTATCATCGATATCAAACATTTTTAAGCTGGGTTAAAAATCTCGTTGATCTGACGACTATAAATATTCTCAAATATCAACATTCGAAATCGCGCTTTCTGCCACAGCTATTATAATCAAAATGATGTTTGTTTTCATAATAGTGCCGAGTATCATCGATATCAAACATTTTTAAGCTGGGTTAAAAATCTCGTTGATCTGACGTCTATAAAAATTCTCAAATATCAACATTCGAAATCGCGCTTTCTGCCACAGCTATTATAATCAAAATGATGTTTGTTTTCATAATAGTGCCGAGTATCATCGATATCAGACATATTTAAGCTGGGTAAAATTTCGTTGAATTCTGGGACATAGAAAAATTTTCAGAAAAATTATCAATGTCGACATTCGAAATCGCGCTTTCTGCCACAGCTATTATAATCAAAATGATGTTTGTTTTCATAATAGTGCCGAGTATCATCGATATCAAACATTTTTAAGCAGGGTTAAAAATCTCGTTAATCTGACGACTATAAAAATTCTCAAATATCAACATTCGAAATCGCGCTTTCTGCCACAGCTATTATAATCAAAATGATGTTTGTTTTCATAATAGTGCCGAGTATCATCGATATCAGACATATTTAAGCTGGGTAAAATTTCGTTGAATTCTTGGACCTAGAAAAATTTTCAGAAAAATTCTCAAATATCAACATTCGAAATCGCGCTTTCTGCCACAGCTATTATAATCAAAATGATGTTTGTTTTCATAATAGTGCCGAGTATCATCGATATGAGACATTTTTAAGCTGGGTTAAAAATCTCGTTGAAGTGACGACTCTGAAAATTCTCAAATATCAATATTCGAAATCGCGCTTTCTGCCACAGCTATTATAATCAAAATGATGTTTGTTTTCATAATAGTGCCGAGTATCATCGATATCAGACATTTTTAAGCTGGGTAAATTTCGTTGAATTCTCGGACTTAGAAAAATTTTCAGAAAAATTTTCGATGTCGACATTCGAAATCGCGCTTTCTGCCACAGCTATTATAATCAAAATGATGTTTGTTTTCATAATAGTGCCGAGTATCATCGATATCAAACATTTTTAAGCTGGGTTAAAAATCTCGTTGATCTGACGACTATAAATATTCTCAAATATCAACATTCGAAATCGCGCTTTCTGCCACAGCTATTATAATCAAAATGATGTTTGTTTTCATAATAGTGCCGAGTATCATCGATATCAAACATTTTTAAGCTGGGTTAAAAATCTCGTTGATCTGACGACTATAAAAATTCTCAAATATCAACATTCGAAATCGCGCTTTCTGCCACAGCTATTATAATCAAAATGATGTTTGTTTTCATAACAGTGCCGAGTATCATCGATATCAGACATATTTAAGCTGGGTAAAATTTCGTTGAATTCTGGGACATAGAAAAATTTTCAGAAAAATTATCAATGTCGACATTCGAAATCGCGCTTTCTGCCACAGCTATTATAATCAAAATGATGTTTGTTTTCATAATAGTGCCGAGTATCATCGATATCAAACATTTTTAAGCTGGGTTAAAAATCTCGTTGATCTGACGACTATAAAAATTCTCAAATATCAACATTCGAAATCGCGCTTTCTGCCACAGCTATTATAATCAAAATGATGTTTGTTTTGCCGAGTATCATCGATATCAGACATATTTAAGCTGGGTAAAATTTCGTTGAATTCTGGGACATAGAAAAATTTTCAGAAAAATTATCAATGTCGACATTCGAAATCGCGCTTTCTGCCACAGCTATTATAATCAAAATGATATTTGTTTTCATAATAATGCCGAGTATCATCGATATCAAACATTTTTAAGCTGGGTTAAAAATCTCGTTGATCTGACGACTATAAAAATTCTCAAATATCAACATTCGAAATCGCGCTTTCTGCCACAGCTATTATAATCAAAATGATGTTTGTTTTCATAATAGTGCCGAGTATCATCGATATCAAACATTTTTAAGCTGGGTTAAAAATCTCGTTGATCTGACGACTATAAATATTCTCAAATATCAACATTCGAAATCGCGCTTTCTGCCACAGCTATTATAATCAAAATGATGTTTGTTTTTATAATAGTGCCGAGTATCATCGATATCAGACATATTTAAGCTGGGTAAAATTTCGTTGAATTCTGGGACATAGAAAAATTTTCAGAAAAATTATCAATGTCGACATTCGAAATCGCGCTTTCTGCCACAGCTATTATAATCAAAATGATGTTTGTTTTCATAATAGTGCCGAGTATCATCGATATCAGACATATTTAAGCTGGGTGAAATTTCGTTGAATTCTTGGACATAGAAAAATTTTCAGAAAAATTATCAATGTCGTCATTCGAAATCGCGCTTTCTGCCACAGCTATTATAATCAAAATGATGTTTGTTTTCATAATAGTGCCGAGTATCATCGATATCAGACATATTTAAGCTGGGTAAAATTTCGTTGAATTCTGGGACATAGAAAAATTTTCAGAAAAATTATCAATGTCGTCATTCGAAATCGCGCTTTCTGCCACAGCTATTATAATCAAAATGATGTTTGTTTTCATAATAGTGCCGAGTATCATCGATATCAGACATATTTAAGCTGGGTAAAATTTCGTTGAATTCTTGGACATAGAAAAATTTTCAGAAAAATTCTCAAATATCAACATTCGAAATCGCGCTTTCTGCCACAGCTATTATAATCAAAATGATGTTTGTTTTCATAATAGTGCCGAGTATCATCGATATGAGACATTTTTAAGCTGGGTTAAAAATCTCGTTGATCTGACGACTATAAAAATTCTCAAATATCAACATTCGAAATCGCGCTTTCTGCCACAGCTATTATAATCAAAATGATGTTTGTTTTGCCGAGTATCATCGATATCAGACATATTTAAGCTGGGTAAAATTTCGTTGAATTCTGGGACATAGAAAAATTTTCAGAAAAATTATCAATGTCGACATTCGAAATCGCGCTTTCTGCCACAGCTATTATAATCAAAATGATATTTGTTTTCATAATAATGCCGAGTATCATCGATATCAAACATTTTTAAGCTGGGTTAAAAATCTCGTTGATCTGACGACTATAAAAATTCTCAAATATCAACATTCGAAATCGCGCTTTCTGCCACAGCTATTATAATCAAAATGATGTTTGTTTTCATAATAGTGCCGAGTATCATCGATATCAAACATTTTTAAGCTGGGTTAAAAATCTCGTTGATCTGACGACTATAAATATTCTCAAATATCAACATTCGAAATCGCGCTTTCTGCCACAGCTATTATAATCAAAATGATGTTTGTTTTTATAATAGTGCCGAGTATCATCGATATCAGACATATTTAAGCTGGGTAAAATTTCGTTGAATTCTGGGACATAGAAAAATTTTCAGAAAAATTATCAATGTCGACATTCGAAATCGCGCTTTCTGCCACAGCTATTATAATCAAAATGATGTTTGTTTTCATAATAGTGCCGAGTATCATCGATATCAGACATATTTAAGCTGGGTGAAATTTCGTTGAATTCTTGGACATAGAAAAATTTTCAGAAAAATTATCAATGTCGTCATTCGAAATCGCGCTTTCTGCCACAGCTATTATAATCAAAATGATGTTTGTTTTCATAATAGTGCCGAGTATCATCGATATCAGACATATTTAAGCTGGGTAAAATTTCGTTGAATTCTGGGACATAGAAAAATTTTCAGAAAAATTATCAATGTCGTCATTCGAAATCGCGCTTTCTGCCACAGCTATTATAATCAAAATGATGTTTGTTTTCATAATAGTGCCGAGTATCATCGATATCAGACATATTTAAGCTGGGTAAAATTTCGTTGAATTCTTGGACATAGAAAAATTTTCAGAAAAATTCTCAAATATCAACATTCGAAATCGCGCTTTCTGCCACAGCTATTATAATCAAAATGATGTTTGTTTTCATAATAGTGCCGAGTATCATCGATATGAGACATTTTTAAGCTGGGTTAAAAATCTCGTTGAAGTGACGACTCTGAAAATTCTCAAATATCAATATTCGAAATCGCGCTTTCTGCCACAGCTATTATAATCAAAATGATGTTTGTTTTCATTATAGTGCCGAGTATCATCGATATCAAACATTTTTAAGCTGGGTTAAAAATCTCGTTGATCTGACGACTATAAAAATTCTCAAATATCAACATTCGAAATCGCGCTTTCTGCCACAGCTATTATAATCAAAATGATGTTTGTTTTCATAATAGTGCCGAGTATCATCGATATCAGACATATTTAAGCTGGGTGAAATTTCGTTGAATTCTGGGACATAGAAAAATTTTCAGAAAAATTATCAATGTCGTCATTCGAAATCGCGCTTTCTGCCACAGCTATTATAATCAAAATGATGTTTGTTTTCATAATAGTGCCGAGTATCATCGATATCAGACATATTTAAGCTGGGTAAAATTTCGTTGAATTCTGGGACATAGAAAAATTTTCAGAAAAATTATCAATGTCGTCATTCGAAATCGCGCTTTCTGCCACAGCTATTATAATCAAAATGATGTTTGTTTTCATAATAGTGCCGAGTATCATCGATATCAGACATATTTAAGCTGGGTAAAATTTCGTTGAATTCTTGGACATAGAAAAATTTTCAGAAAAATTCTCAAATATCAACATTCGAAATCGCGCTTTCTGCCACAGCTATTATAATCAAAATGATGTTTGTTTTCATAATAGTGCCGAGTATCATCGATATGAGACATTTTTAAGCTGGGTTAAAAATCTCGTTGATCTGACGACTATAAAAATTCTCAAATATCAACATTCGAAATCGCGCTTTCTGCCACAGCTATTATAATCAAAATGATGTTTGTTTTGCCGAGTATCATCGATATCAGACATATTTAAGCTGGGTAAAATTTCGTTGAATTCTGGGACATAGAAAAATTTTCAGAAAAATTATCAATGTCGACATTCGAAATCGCGCTTTCTGCCACAGCTATTATAATCAAAATGATATTTGTTTTCATAATAATGCCGAGTATCATCGA
Organism: Serrognathus titanus; assembly: GCA_039766575.1. NCBI lineage: Eukaryota > Metazoa > Arthropoda > Insecta > Coleoptera > Lucanidae > Serrognathus > Serrognathus titanus. The sequence continues at coordinate 14,963 of JBCDWJ010000074.1, forward strand.
TATCAAACATTTTTAAGCTGGGTTAAAAATCTCGTTGATCTGACGACTATAAAAATTCTCAAATATCAACATTCGAAATCGCGCTTTCTGCCACAGCTATTATAATCAAAATGATGTTTGTTTTCATAATAGTGCCGAGTATCATCGATATCAAACATTTTTAAGCTGGGTTAAAAATCTCGTTGATCTGACGACTATAAATATTCTCAAATATCAACATTCGAAATCGCGCTTTCTGCCACAGCTATTATAATCAAAATGATGTTTGTTTTTATAATAGTGCCGAGTATCATCGATATCAGACATATTTAAGCTGGGTAAAATTTCGTTGAATTCTGGGACATAGAAAAATTTTCAGAAAAATTATCAATGTCGACATTCGAAATCGCGCTTTCTGCCACAGCTATTATAATCAAAATGATGTTTGTTTTCATAATAGTGCCGAGTATCATCGATATCAGACATATTTAAGCTGGGTGAAATTTCGTTGAATTCTTGGACATAGAAAAATTTTCAGAAAAATTATCAATGTCGTCATTCGAAATCGCGCTTTCTGCCACAGCTATTATAATCAAAATGATGTTTGTTTTCATAATAGTGCCGAGTATCATCGATATCAGACATATTTAAGCTGGGTAAAATTTCGTTGAATTCTGGGACATAGAAAAATTTTCAGAAAAATTATCAATGTCGTCATTCGAAATCGCGCTTTCTGCCACAGCTATTATAATCAAAATGATGTTTGTTTTCATAATAGTGCCGAGTATCATCGATATCAGACATATTTAAGCTGGGTAAAATTTCGTTGAATTCTTGGACATAGAAAAATTTTCAGAAAAATTCTCAAATATCAACATTCGAAATCGCGCTTTCTGCCACAGCTATTATAATCAAAATGATGTTTGTTTTCATAATAGTGCCGAGTATCATCGATATGAGACATTTTTAAGCTGGGTTAAAAATCTCGTTGAAGTGACGACTCTGAAAATTCTCAAATATCAATATTCGAAATCGCGCTTTCTGCCACAGCTATTATAATCAAAATGATGTTTGTTTTCATTATAGTGCCGAGTATCATCGATATCAAACATTTTTAAGCTGGGTTAAAAATCTCGTTGATCTGACGACTATAAAAATTCTCAAATATCAACATTCGAAATCGCGCTTTCTGCCACAGCTATTATAATCAAAATGATGTTTGTTTTCATAATAGTGCCGAGTATCATCGATATCAGACATATTTAAGCTGGGTAAAATTTCGTTGAATTCTGGGACATAGAAAAATTTTCAGAAAAATTATCAATGTCGACATTCGAAATCGCGCTTTCTGCCACAGCTATTATAATCAAAATGATGTTTGTTTTCATAATAGTGCCGAGTATCATCGATATCAGACATATTTAAGCTGAGTGAAATTTCGTTGAATTCTTGGACATAGAAAAATTTTCAGAAAAATTATCAATGTCGTCATTCGAAATCGCGCTTTCTGCCACAGCTATTATAATCAAAATGATGTTTGTTTTCATAATAGTGCCGAGTATCATCGATATCAGACATATTTAAGCTGGGTGAAATTTCGTTGATCTGACGACTATAAAAATTCTCAAATAAAAATAAAAATTCTCAAATAAAATATTTTCGATGTCGACATTCGAAATCGCGCTTTCTGCCACAGCTATTATAATCAAAATGATGTTTGTTTTCATAATAGTGCCGAGTATCATCGATATCAAACATTTTTAAGCTGGGTTAAAAATCTCGTTGATCTGACGACTATAAATATTCTCAAATATCAACATTCGAAATCGCGCTTTCTGCCACAGCTATTATAATCAAAATGATGTTTGTTTTCATAATAGTGCCGAGTATCATCGATATCAAACATTTTTAAGCTGGGTTAAAAATCTCGTTGATCTGACGACTATAAAAATTCTCAAATATCAACATTCGAAATCGCGCTTTCTGCCACAGCTATTATAATCAAAATGATGTTTGTTTTCATAATAGTGCCGAGTATCATCGATATCAGACATATTTAAGCTGGGTAAAATTTCGTTGAATTCTGGGACATAGAAAAATTTTCAGAAAAATTATCAATGTCGACATTCGAAATCGCGCTTTCTGCCACAGCTATTATAATCAAAATGATGTTTGTTTTCATAATAGTGCCGAGTATCATCGATATCAAACATTTTTAAGCTGGGTTAAAAATCTCGTTAATCTGACGACTATAAAAATTCTCAAATATCAACATTCGAAATCGCGCTTTCTGCCACAGCTATTATAATCAAAATGATGTTTGTTTTCATAATAGTGCCGAGTATCATCGATATCAGACATATTTAAGCTGGGTAAAATTTCGTTGAATTCTGGGACATAGAAAAATTTTCAGAAAAATTATCAATGTCGACATTCGAAATCGCGCTTTCTGCCACAGCTATTATAATCAAAATGATGTTTGTTTTCATTATAGTGCCGAGTATCATCGATATCAAACATTTTTAAGCTGGGTTAAAAATCTCGTTGATCTGACGACTATAAAAATTCTCAAATATCAACATTCGAAATCGCGCTTTCTGCCACAGCTATTATAATCAAAATGATGTTTGTTTTCATAATAGTGCCGAGTATCATCGATATCAGACATATTTAAGCTGGGTGAAATTTCGTTGATCTGACGACTATAAAAATTCTCAAATATCAACATTCGAAATCGCGCTTTCTGCCACAGCTATTATAATCAAAATGATGTTTGTTTTCATAATAGTGCCGAGTATCATCGATATCAGACATATTTAAGCTGGGTAAAATTTCGTTGAATTCTGGGACAAGGAAAAATTTTCAGAAAAATTATCAATGTCGACATTCGAAATCGAGCTTTCTGCCACAGCTATTATAATCAAAATGATATTTGTTTTCATAATAGTGCCGAGTATCATCGATATCAAACATTTTTAAGCTGGGTTAAAAATCTCGTTGATCTGACGACTATAAAAATTCTCAAATATCTACATTCGAAATCGCGCTTTCTGCCACAGCTATTATAATCAAAATGATGTTTGTTTTCATAATAGTGCCGAGTATAATCGATATCAGACATATTTAAGCTGGGTAAAATTTCGTTGAATTCTTGGACATAGAAAAATTTTCAGAAAAATTCTCAAATATCAACATTCGAAATCGCGCTTTCTGCCACAGCTATTATAATCAAAATGATGTTTGTTTTCATAATAGTGCCGAGTATCATCGATATGAGACATTTTTAAGCTGGGTTAAAAATCTCGTTGAAGTGACGACTCTGAAAATTCTCAAATATCAATATTCGAAATCGCGCTTTCTGCCACAGCTATTATAATCAAAATGATGTTTGTTTTCATAATAGTGCCGAGTATCATCGATATCAGACATTTTTAAGCTGAGTAAATTTCGTTGAATTCTCGGACTTAGAAAAATTTTCAGAAAAATTTTCGATGTCGACATTCGAAATCGCGCTTTCTGCCACAGCTATTATAATCAAAATGATGTTTGTTTTCATAATAGTGCCGAGTATCATCGATATCAAACATTTTTAAGCTGGGTTAAAAATCTCGTTGATCTGACGACTATAAATATTCTCAAATATCAACATTCGAAATCGCGCTTTCTGCCACAGCTATTATAATCAAAATGATGTTTGTTTTCATAATAGTGCCGAGTATCATCGATATCAAACATTTTTAAGCTGGGTTAAAAATCTCGTTGATCTGACGACTATAAAAATTCTCAAATATCAACATTCGAAATCGCGCTTTCTGCCACAGCTATTATAATCAAAATGATGTTTGTTTTCATAATAGTGCCGAGTATCATCGATATCAGACATATTTAAGCTGGGTAAAATTTCGTTGAATTCTGGGACATAGAAAAATTTTCAGAAAAATTATCAATGTCGACATTCGAAATCGCGTTTTCTGCCACAGCTATTATAATCAAAATGATATTTGTTTTCATAATAATGCCGAGTATCATCGATATCAAACATTTTTAAGCTGGGTTAAAAATCTCGTTGATCTGACGACTATAAAAATTCTCAAATATCAACATTCGAAATCGCGCTTTCTGCCACAGCTATTATAATCAAAATGATGTTTGTTTTCATAATAGTGCCGAGTATCATCGATATCAAACATTTTTAAGCTGGGTTAAAAATCTCGTTGATCTGACGACTATAAATATTCTCAAATATCAACATTCGAAATCGCGCTTTCTGCCACAGCTATTATAATCAAAATGATGTTTGTTTTTATAATAGTGCCGAGTATCATCGATATCAGACATATTTAAGCTGGGTAAAATTTCGTTGAATTCTGGGACATAGAAAAATTTTCAGAAAAATTATCAATGTCGACATTCGAAATCGCGCTTTCTGCCACAGCTATTATAATCAAAATGATGTTTGTTTTCATAATAGTGCCGAGTATCATCGATATCAGACATATTTAAGCTGGGTGAAATTTCGTTGAATTCTTGGACATAGAAAAATTTTCAGAAAAATTATCAATGTCGTCATTCGAAATCGCGCTTTCTGCCACAGCTATTATAATCAAAATGATGTTTGTTTTCATAATAGTGCCGAGTATCATCGATATCAGACATATTTAAGCTGGGTAAAATTTCGTTGAATTCTGGGACATAGAAAAATTTTCAGAAAAATTATCAATGTCGACATTCGAAATCGCGCTTTCTGCCACAGCTATTATAATCAAAATGATGTTTGTTTTCATTATAGTGCCGAGTATCATCGATATCAAACATTTTTAAGCTGGGTTAAAAATCTCGTTGATCTGACGACTATAAAAATTCTCAAATATCAACATTCGAAATCGCGCTTTCTGCCACAGCTATTATAATCAAAATGATGTTTGTTTTCATAATAGTGCCGAGTATCATCGATATCAGACATATTTAAGCTGGGTGAAATTTCGTTGATCTGACGACTATAAAAATTCTCAAATATCAACATTCGAAATCGCGCTTTCTGCCACAGCTATTATAATCAAAATGATGTTTGTTTTCATAATAGTGCCGAGTATCATCGATATCAGACATATTTAAGCTGGGTAAAATTTCGTTGAATTCTGGGACAAGGAAAAATTTTCAGAAAAATTATCAATGTCGACATTCGAAATCGAGCTTTCTGCCACAGCTATTATAATCAAAATGATATTTGTTTTCATAATAGTGCCGAGTATCATCGATATCAAACATTTTTAAGCTGGGTTAAAAATCTCGTTTATCTGACGACTATAAAAATTCTCAAATATCAACATTCGAAATCGCGCTTTCTGCCACAGCTATTATAATCAAAATGATGTTTGTTTTCATAATAGTGCCGAGTATCATCGATATCAGACATATTTAAGCTGGGTAAAATTTCGTTGAATTCTCGGACATAGAAAAATTTTCAGAAAAATTATCAATGTCGTCATTCGAAATCGCGCTTTCTGCCACAGCTATTATAATCAAAATGATGTTTGTTTTCATAATAGTGCCGAGTATCATCGATATCAGACATATTTAAGCTGGGTAAAATTTCGTTGAATTCTGGGACATAGAAAAATTTTCAGAAAAATTATCAATGTCGACATTCGAAATCGCGCTTTCTGCCACAGCTATTATAATCAAAATGATGTTTGTTTTCATTATAGTGCCGAGTATCATCGATATCAAACATTTTTAAGCTGGGTTAAAAATCTCGTTGATCTGACGACTATAAAAATTCTCAAATATCAACATTCGAAATCGCGCTTTCTGCCACAGCTATTATAATCAAAATGATGTTTGTTTTCATAATAGTGCCGAGTATCATCGATATCAGACATATTTAAGCTGGGTGAAATTTCGTTGATCTGACGACTATAAAAATTCTCAAATATCAACATTCGAAATCGCGCTTTCTGCCACAGCTATTATAATCAAAATGATGTTTGTTTTCATAATAGTGCCGAGTATCATCGATATCAGACATATTTAAGCTGGGTAAAATTTCGTTGAATTCTGGGACAAGGAAAAATTTTCAGAAAAATTATCAATGTCGACATTCGAAATCGAGCTTTCTGCCACAGCTATTATAATCAAAATGATATTTGTTTTCATAATAGTGCCGAGTATCATCGATATCAAACATTTTTAAGCTGGGTTAAAAATCTCGTTGATCTGACGACTATAAAAATTCTCAAATATCTACATTCGAAATCGCGCTTTCTGCCACAGCTATTATAATCAAAATGATGTTTGTTTTCATAATAGTGCCGAGTATCATCGATATCAGACATATTTAAGCTGGGTAAAATTTCGTTGAATTCTGGGACATAGAAAAATTTTCAGAAAAATTATCAATGTCGTCATTCGAAATCGCGCTTTCTGCCACAGCTATTATAATCAAAATGATGTTTGTTTTCATAATAGTGCCGAGTATCATCGATATCAGACATTTTTAAGCTGGGTTAAAAATCTCGTTGAACAGACACGACTCTGAAAATTCTCAAATATCAACATTCGAAATCGCGCTTTCTGCCACAGCTATTCTAATCAAAATGATGTTTGTTTTCATAATAGTGCCGAGTATCATCGATATGAGACATTTTTAAGCTGGGTTAAAAATCTCGTTGAAGTGACGACTCTGAAAATTCTCAAATATCAATATTCGAAATCGCGCTTTCTGCCACAGCTATTATAATCAAAATGATATTTGTTTTCATAATAGTGCCGAGTATCATCGATATCAGACATATTTAAGCTGGGTAAAATTTCGTTGAATTCTGGGACATAGAAAAATTTTCAGAAAAATTATCAATGTCGACATTCGAAATCGCGCTTTCTGCCACAGCTATTATAATCAAAATGATGTTTGTTTTCATAATAGTGCCGAGTATCATCGATATCAAACATTTTTAAGCTGGGTTAAAAATCTCGTTAATCTGACGACTATAAAAATTCTCAAATATCAACATTCGAAATCGCGCTTTCTGCCACAGCTATTATAATCAAAATGATGTTTGTTTTCATAATAGTGCCGAGTATCATCGATATCAGACATATTTAAGCTGGGTAAAATTTCGTTGAATTCTGGGACATAGAAAAATTTTCAGAAAAATTATCAATGTCGACATTCGAAATCGCGCTTTCTGCCACAGCTATTATAATCAAAATGATGTTTGTTTTCATAATAGTGCCGAGTATCATCGATATCAGACATATTTAAGCTGAGTGAAATTTCGTTGAATTCTTGGACATAGAAAAATTTTCAGAAAAATTATCAATGTCGTCATTCGAAATCGCGCTTTCTGCCACAGCTATTATAATCAAAATGATGTTTGTTTTCATAATAGTGCCGAGTATCATCGATATCAGACATATTTAAGCTGGGTGAAATTTCGTTGATCTGACGACTATAAAAATTCTCAAATAAAAATAAAAATTCTCAAATAAAATATTTTCGATGTCGACATTCGAAATCGCGCTTTCTGCCACAGCTATTATAATCAAAATGATGTTTGTTTTCATAATAGTGCCGAGTATCATCGATATCAAACATTTTTAAGCTGGGTTAAAAATCTCGTTGATCTGACGACTATAAATATTCTCAAATATCAACATTCGAAATCGCGCTTTCTGCCACAGCTATTATAATCAAAATGATGTTTGTTTTCATAATAGTGCCGAGTATCATCGATATCAAACATTTTTAAGCTGGGTTAAAAATCTCGTTGATCTGACGACTATAAAAATTCTCAAATATCAACATTCGAAATCGCGCTTTCTGCCACAGCTATTATAATCAAAATGATGTTTGTTTTCATAATAGTGCCGAGTATCATCGATATCAGACATATTTAAGCTGGGTAAAATTTCGTTGAATTCTGGGACATAGAAAAATTTTCAGAAAAATTATCAATGTCGACATTCGAAATCGCGCTTTCTGCCACAGCTATTATAATCAAAATGATGTTTGTTTTCATTATAGTGCCGAGTATCATCGATATCAAACATTTTTAAGCTGGGTTAAAAATCTCGTTGATCTGACGACTATAAAAATTCTCAAATATCAACATTCGAAATCGCGCTTTCTGCCACAGCTATTATAATCAAAATGATGTTTGTTTTCATAATAGTGCCGAGTATCATCGATATCAGACATATTTAAGCTGGGTGAAATTTCGTTGATCTGACGACTATAAAAATTCTCAAATATCAACATTCGAAATCGCGCTTTCTGCCACAGCTATTATAATCAAAATGATGTTTGTTTTCATAATAGTGCCGAGTATCATCGATATCAGACATATTTAAGCTGGGTAAAATTTCGTTGAATTCTGGGACAAGGAAAAATTTTCAGAAAAATTATCAATGTCGACATTCGAAATCGAGCTTTCTGCCACAGCTATTATAATCAAAATGATATTTGTTTTCATAATAGTGCCGAGTATCATCGATATCAAACATTTTTAAGCTGGGTTAAAAATCTCGTTGATCTGACGACTATAAAAATTCTCAAATATCTACATTCGAAATCGCGCTTTCTGCCACAGCTATTATAATCAAAATGATGTTTGTTTTCATAATAGTGCCGAGTATCATCGATATCAGACATATTTAAGCTGGGTAAAATTTCGTTGAATTCTGGGACATAGAAAAATTTTCAGAAAAATTATCAATGTCGTCATTCGAAATCGCGCTTTCTGCCACAGCTATTATAATCAAAATGATGTTTGTTTTCATAATAGTGCCGAGTATCATCGATATCAGACATATTTAAGCTGGGTAAAATTTCGTTGAATTCTTGGACATAGAAAAATTTTCAGAAAAATTCTCAAATATCAACATTCGAAATCGCGCTTTCTGCCACAGCTATTATAATCAAAATGATGTTTGTTTTCATAATAGTGCCGAGTATCATCGATATGAGACATTTTTAAGCTGGGTTAAATATCTCGTTGAAGTAACGACTCTGAAAATTCTCAAATATCAATATTCGAAATCGCGCTTTCTGCCACAGCTATTATAATCAAAATGATGTTTGTTTTCATAATAGTGCCGAGTATCATCGATATCAGACATTTTTAAGCTGGGTAAATTTCGTTGAATTCTCGGACTTAGAAAAATTTTCAGAAAAATTTTCGATGTCGACATTCGAAATCGCGCTTTCTGCCACAGCTATTATAATCAAAATGATGTTTGTTTTCATAATAGTGCCGAGTATCATCGATATCAAACATTTTTAAGCTGGGTTAAAAATCTCGTTGATCTGACGACTATAAATATTCTCAAATATCAACATTCGAAATCGCGCTTTCTGCCACAGCTATTATAATCAAAATGATGTTTGTTTTCATAATAGTGCCGAGAATCATCGATATCAAACATTTTTAAGCTGGGTTAAAAATCTCGTTGATCTGACGACTATAAAAATTCTCAAATATCAACATTCGAAATCGCGCTTTCTGCCACAGCTATTATAATCAAAATGATGTTTGTTTTCATAATAGTGCCGAGTATCATCGATATCAGACATATTTAAGCTGGGTAAAATTTCGTTGAATTCTGGGACATAGAAAAATTTTCAGAAAAATTATCAATGTCGACATTCGAAATCGCGCTTTCTGCCACAGCTATTATAATCAAAATGATGTTTGTTTTCATAATAGTGCCGAGTATCATCGATATCAAACATTTTTAAGCTGGGTTAAAAATCTCGTTAATCTGACGACTATAAAAATTCTCAAATATCAACATTCGAAATCGCGCTTTCTGCCACAGCTATTATAATCAAAATGATGTTTGTTTTCATAATAGTGCCGAGTATCATCGATATCAGACATATTTAAGCTGGGTAAAATTTCGTTGAATTCTGGGACATAGAAAAATTTTCAGAAAAATTATCAATGTCGTCATTCGAAATCGCGCTTTCTGCCACAGCTATTATAATCAAAATGATGTTTGTTTTCATTATAGTGCCGAGTATCATCGATATCAGACATTTTTAAGCTGGGTAAATTTCGTTGAATTCTCGGACTTAGAAAAATTTTCAGAAAAATTTTCGATGTCGACATTCGAAATCGCGCTTTCTGCCACAGCTATTATAATCAAAATGATGTTTGTTTTCATTATAGTGCCGAGTATCATCGATATCAAACATTTTTAAGCTGGATTAAAAATCTCGTTGATCTGACGGCTCTAAAAATTCTCAAATATCAACATTCGAAATCGCGCTTTCTGCCACAGCTATTATAATCAAAATGATGTTTGTTTTCATAATAGTGCCGAGTATCATCGATATCAGACATATTTAAGCTGGGTGAAATTTCGTTGATCTGACGACTATAAAAATTCTCAAATAAAAATAAAAATTCTCAAATAAAATATTTTCGATGTCGACATTCGAAATCGCGCTTTCTGCCACAGCTATTATAATCAAAATGATGTTTGTTTTCATAATAGTGCCGAGTATCATCGATATCAAACATTTTTAAGCTGGGTTAAAAATCTCGTTGATCTGACGACTATAAATATTCTCAAATATCAACATTCGAAATCGCGCTTTCTGCCACAGCTATTATAATCAAAATGATGTTTGTTTTCATAATAGTGCCGAGTATCATCGATATCAAACATTTTTAAGCTGGGTTAAAAATCTCGTTGATCTGACGACTATAAAAATTCTCGAATATCAACATTCGAAATCGCGCTTTCTGCCACAGCTATTATAATCAAAATGATGTTTGTTTTCATAATAGTGCCGAGTATCATCGATATCAGACATATTTAAGCTGGGTAAAATTTCGTTGAATTCTGGGACATAGAAAAATTTTCAGAAAAATTATCAATGTCGACATTCGAAATCGCGCTTTCTGCCACAGCTATTATAATCAAAATGATGTTTGTTTTCATAATAGTGCCGAGTATCATCGATATCAAACATTTTTAAGCTGGGTTAAAAATCTCGTTAATCTGACGACTATAAAAATTCTCAAATATCAACATTCGAAATCGCGCTTTC
>JBCDWJ010000075.1:0-23000 GCA_039766575.1 Serrognathus titanus
CATAATATTATTTCTCGTCCCAAGAAACACCCGTACCTAAATTTTTAAGTCGATATGTCAAAAATTTGAAGAATTATTACGAAAAATTGAAATTACAATTCTAACTTTAATAGTCTGTATCTTTTTTATTATCAACTTTTGGTATAAGTAAGTTCGGCTAAATCGTAATATTTTGACGTGGGGAATCTACCATTGCCCTGTGTCCCATTACTTTTGGTCCTCCCTGTATATATTATCACAAACTGATGTTCGTAATGATTTATTCGATTTCGCGATATTTGTTGATATTCAGAGATTTTTTTTTACTTCCCAGATATCAGCCTCCATAAACCTTTTTTTTTTCAAAACCGCGCTCGCTCCACGCGTAACTGAAGAAATATATTTTTATTATTGCTTTTTTTTTTTAAATAAATAATGAAAATTTATTTCAGATTATCAGATCAGATTATTTGGTTAATGTTTGGCCCACCGACGATTTTGAATGTTCGGACATCTTGTGCGACTTGAAACGATCGGTTTTCTCCAAAGGTGAGCATGCTTTTTAATTATTTTTTTTGCTTTTTATTTAACTGTCTTTTGCGTTAATTCTGAAATTCCTGGAATTTTTGAAAAATAACCAGTTCATTTAGCAGCCTAATAAACAGGCGTTTCAGTCGGGCGCATGCGTTCTCTCTCACTCGCTTTCTCCGTCTGATGCATTCCTTTGAGTATACCTATCCTTGTCTGGATGTTCTAGAAAGAGTGAATTGCGTCATATGACGTAAACCTACCTTCCGCTTCTTGTTGTCGCTGTTGTTCCGCAACAGACGCTCGCCGCCATTTTTACTTAGCAGACGCATTCCTAATTTTCTCCAAAAATTAATTGAAATGTGTATTTCTTGGGTGGCAAAATACAGTCAGGGTTATAATAAATTCATTCACGAGACGCCTTTCGTAGCTTTATGATATTTTGTTGAAATTTTGGCGGTGTTATTTGAAAACTTATAAGCTCCGGTAACCTCTTGCTTCCGGAATTGCGTCTGCTTTACAAGGTTTTCTTAATTCTCTGTTTTTATACTGGTTTCTTTAATTGTTACAGATTTTTGTTTGGTCGCCGTCAAACAAATCCCAAATTCGCAGAACTGCTTCTGTTACCCTCGACTGAAAACCCAAGGTGAGCATAAAATAGATAATTTCTAAATATTTTGCTTCCGTATTTTGCGCTGCTTAAGATAAATTCTTAATATGTATGCAGTTAAAGTTGTTTGGTCTTTTTCATATTGTCTGTTCTATACAGGTATTCAATTTAAACCGTTTACCATTGCAAACTTTTTGTTTTTAAAGATACAAATTAACTCAAAGTGGCAGTTTTCTCTGACTTTCATGGAGAATTTCTAATCGAAAAAATGTACATGGTAATTCATTCAGTAGAGATTTTTCTCTTTACCACCGTAAAATTACTTAAATTTGGTTACAAAATAATGAAATGATTAAAAAAAAAGTATTTTCCAATTGAGTAGGTTATGTTCATCATCATCAAAATCAAGTTGTCTAAGTAATTGACAAATGATAGACAAATGTCCCAAAACTAACACATGATAAAAAAGAGTCTCCTTGAAATCTTTATTAATTTCCGAAATATAACAATTTTAGGGTTTTGTTTCGAAAAACACTATTTTCTAACTAACAATAAGTAATAATAACTCGGTACATCTATCTGATCGGAGTAAGAACACCAAAAATAAAAGATTTTCTGACTTGTGGTCACTGTATATGATGTCAAATTTGGACCACTTATAACATTCTACACGTCATATTTTGTATACCATTGTCTACACCTAAACCTAAGCGTTCTTGAGATAATTAATACTTTATCTAAAAGCTACCTTTTGCAGCCATTATTTTATTTATTATTACTTTACTTTTAATTTAAGAAAAAAAATTTGATACACATGTAATTGATACTTAAGCTTTTCATAAGCAATTATTAAATATATTTTCGTCATTACATGGCGGTCATAATTTCGAAGTGACAAAAATCAATTTTCTTAAATTTTTCTGTCCTAAATTCTTCATTTCTAAGTTTTTTTAGTTTGTAATTGATATGAAATGATCGAGAGGTGAACCTCCCAACTGTTTCCTTCTTTCTTTTTTAAAGTATTTTGCATTTCTAATTATTGCTAGTGTGTTCCTTATTGTTTTCATTTTATTTTATTTTGGGAAATCAATAGAATGACATTGTAAAATACTTTTCTGTTTTATTGTTTCAGATGTCAGTTCTGTGAAAGACTGGCCAATCGAGCGACAACATTCAATCTTCGGCCAGAGCCAAGGTGCTGCGGCTTCCTCCATTCCTCCGACAATAATTGACCATCAAGACTCTAAAAATAAATCATCACAGAGTTTCATTTAAAAAAAATATAAATAATTCCAATTACTTTACTGCATCCAAAGTAACAAAAAGCAAATTGTTCAGCATTGCGAACTACTTGCGGACTCTGAAACTGCACTATCAGAAGCTTCCGCAGCTCATATTTCGTTTAGCAATTTTAGATCACTTGGTGGTAATAAGCCAAATCGATGATATAAATTCATTGCGTTTTCATTTCGCAATGAATCAGATTAGTTCGTTCTTCAGTTTTCGGATGACAATAAGGTATTTGTTCTCAAAAATACTTTACTGATTAAACTTCTTTTTCAACATATTCTGTTCGCCTTCTATATTGACATAACTTGGGAAGCTTCAGGTTCTTGATCATTATATTGGGTTGACTAAAGTTCATAATTTATAATCATATTGTGAATTAGTTTGTCATTTAGTTACGTTAATAATACGATAATAAATAAATGGTATCTCCTCGTGATAATAAATAAATGGTATCTGCTCGTGATAATAAATAAATAGTATCTCCTCGTGATAATAAATAAATGGTATCTGCTCCTGATAATAAATAAATGGTATCTCCTTGTGAGAATAAATAAATGGTATTTCCTCTTGATAATAAATAAATGGTATCTCCTCGTGATAATAAATAAATGGTATCTGCTCCTGATAATAAATAAATGGTAACTCCTCGTGAGAATAAATAAATGTTTTCTCCTCGTGAGAATAAATAAATAGTGTCTACTCGTCAGAATAAGTAAAAGGTGGCTTTTCGTGAGAATAAATAAATGGTGTACTTTTGTGAGAATAAATAAATGGTATCTCTTCGTGAGAATAAATAAATAGTATTTCCTCGTGATAATAAATAAATAGTTTCTACTCGTGAGAATAAATAAATGGTGTCGTCTCGTGAGAATGAATATATGGTATCTCGTCGTGAGAATAAATAGATCGTATCTTCTCGTAATAATAAATAAATGGTGTCTGCTCGTGAACATAAATAGCTGGTGTCTTTTCGCGAGAATAAATAAATGGTATTTCCTCGTGAGAATAAATAAATGGTGTCTTTTCGTTAGATTAAATAAATGATATTACCTCGTGTTACAAAACTTCATGGGAGGGGTTTGTGAAAACCCTTGAGAGCAGGCCCAACACAAAATGGAAAAATTATACCGTGATGTCTCAGGCCCCTACATTTCCCCCTGTAAATTTTAAAAATTAAAAGTTCTAAAATCCTGAAATCATCATCACATCCTTAAATAAAGTGCCTGATAAAAAGTGTTGTTTTGATAGAACAAAGTATGTGTATTACACCTTTATTGGATTTGGAGGAATTAAACCTCCCCTAGAAATATCAAAACTTTCCGTACTTCTTGTACTTAAACGCAAATAGGTAAGCTAAAAAAAGCTATTGGGTTCATACCCCACTTATAAATGTCACCCCTTTCTTATTTAATATGATATTTAAATAAAATACTATTCAACTCGTCCCTCGCCCTAGGGACAGTTGTATACATATCCTCGTACCCTTGAATAGGAATATGAGGATTAGAGATTAATCTCCTCTCCCTTATCCCGTTAATTAGGACCTCCAAAAACATGTATTCCTCTGAATCAGCCCTTAAATACTTCATTTCCCAGGTTTTAGCATCACCTGTCCACTTTTTATCTGTCATTATTCTATCTTCAAAAGTTTTTAACTTTTACGGAGAGAAATATTCAACCTAGACTTTATATTCAATACTCCCCTCCTTTTAAAAATGGGGTCTGCGCCCCTCCTTTTTTGATTCCCGGAAGTAATAGAAGGTCTAAGTTGATTTAATGATGCAATTCTTTTCACTTGACACAAATTAGCCCCCATAATTCTCCTTTCGTACTTAGGTAAAACCCTGACTCTCTTGGTAGTTGCTATTATTTCACGTATATTAGTGAGAGGATTAATTAATTAATCATATTGGTTGAATAATTGCAGCAATCTTATTTTTTGAAGTAATCTGAATAATTTACTTCCTAATTTACTCCATTATTACCTTGAATATCATCATTGTATTCAAAAAACTCAATATGTTTTCTCTAAAACAATTAATACTCGCTATAAATAACGAAACCTTACTCAAAATATTTTTTATTCCCAACTTATTATCCCTTGGGGGACTATCCCCTTTCCGTGGATTCTTTCCTAAATGATTAACTATTCAAATTATAGTTAATGAAAACTGCACCTCCTTGGCTGTCATAATAATCCTTGCAACATTAGCTACACTATATTTTGATACACGAATTACTTTCAGAACCCTAATATTATCAATCAATTCATTTCTCCTTATAAGAAACACTGCCCCCCATAAATTTTTCATCATAGCAACTAACTAATCTTGTAACGCTGGCAAGATTAATCCTATCAACCTTGATTTTTAATCTCCTTTAATCAAGGATTTAGATTAAAAGAAAACCTGTGACCTTCAAAGTCACCATTAAAATTAAATTTTAAGATTTAGGAAAAATCCACCACCAAACTTGCAATTTGACTATAAAGCCGTACGTAAGTTTACAGCTTACCGCTCCTTCTCAGCCATTTTACCGAACAAACGATTATTTTCTACAAACCACAAAGGCACATTGTATTTTCTTTTAGGAAGATGGTCTGGAATAGTAGGAACTTCTTTAAAAAAATTAATCCGCGCTGAACTAGGAAACCCGGGGTCCCTTATTGGAGATGATCAAATTTATAATGTAATTGTCACTGCCCATGCATTCATTATAATTTTTTTCATAGTAATACTCATCATAATTGGAGGATTTGGAAATTGATTAGTCCCTCTAATGCTAGGCGCCCCTGATGTGGCATTTCTCCGCATAAACAACATAAGATTTCGACTCCTCCCTCCTTCCCTCACATTTCTTCTTATGAGAAGAATAGTTGAAAGAGGTGCGGGAACCGGGTGAACAGTTTATCCTCCCCTAATCTCTAATATTGCCCATAGAAGAGCTTCAGTTGATCTAGCTATTTTTAGCCTATAGCTAGCAGGAATTTCCTCCATCCTAGGAACGGTTAGTTAACTTCATCACAACAGTTATGAATATGCGAGCTACAGGTATTACATTTGATCGGGTACGAGCTGTAGCTTTAACAGCCCTTCTTCTCCTCCTCTCCTTACCTGTTTTAGCGGGGGCTATTACTGTACTCCTCGCAGATCGGAATATTAATATAACCTTCTTTGATCCCACGGTAGGAGGGGACCCACTTCTTTACCAGCTCTTATTTTGGTTTTCTGGTCACCCTGAAGTTTATATTCTTATCTTATCTTAGGATTTGGTATAATTTACCATATTATTAGACAGGAAAGAAGAAAAAAGGAAACCTTTGGAAACCTAGGAATAATCTACGCCATAATAGCGATTGGAAATCTTGGATTTATTGTATGAGCCCACCACATATTTACAGTCGAAATAGATGTTGATACACGAGCATACTTTACCTCAGCCACTATAATTATTGCTGTCCCTACAGGAATTAAAATTTTTAGATGACTAGCCATCCTCCATGGAACCCAAATTAATTATTCTCCGTAAATCCTCTGAGCATTAGGATTTGCATTCCTTTTCACAATAGGGGGGTTGACAGGTGTAGTCTTAGCTAATTCTTCCATTGATATTGTTCTTCATGACACACATTTTCACTGCGTATTATCAATAGGTGCAGTATTCATTGATTTCCCCGTTTTCAAGATTAACCCTAAATAACAAATTACTAAAAATTCAATTCTTTGTAATATTCCTTGGAGTCACTATAACCTTCTTTTCCCAGCACTTTCTCGGATTAAGAGGAATACCTCGCCGATACTCAGACTACCCTGGTGCTTACACAACATGAAATATTATCTCCTCAATTGGATCATTAATCTCCCTTGCAAGAATTATTTTATTCCTATTTATTGTAGGGGAAGCTTTCACTGCCATACGAAAAAGGTTAACCCCATTAAGAATAACCTCCTCCATTGAGTGACTTCAGCAAATACCTCCCTCAGAACATAGATACTCTAAACTCTCTGACAGTATTGTCAGACTTCTAATATGGTGAGGATGACTTAAACCCCATGTATAAAGTGCAACTTTTTTTTAGAAATTACTACTTGAAAAATATTCCTCCTTCTCCAAGACAGAGCATTCCCTCTGATGGAGCAGCTGTCATTTTTCCATGACCATACATTAATAATTCTCCTGATAATTACTGTCCTTGCAGGATATTTAATATCAAGCCTCTTTTTTAATAAGTACAACTACCGATACTTATTAGAAGGACAAAAAACAATCGAGATTATTTGAACTATTCTCTGTGCAGTTACTCTCATTTTCATTGCCCTTCCTTCTCTGCATCTTCTTTATCTTCTAGATGAAATTAACAACACCCTAGTCTCAAAAAAGTCCATCGGCCATCAATGGTATTGATCTTACGAATATACTGACTTTAAAAATATTGTATTTGATTCATACATAATTCCTACATCAGATTTAAAGAAATCAATTTCTGTCTTCTTGATGTGGACAACCGAGGTGTCCTATAATTCCCAAATTCGATGAATAATTACAGCTGCAGATGTATTTCACTCCTGAACCATCGCCGCCCTTATAGTCAAAATTGATGCAACACCGGGACGATTAAACCAAGTAAGATTTCTCCTTAATCGTACAGGTCTATTCTGCTATGAAATTTGCGGTGCAAATCATAGATTTATACCCATTGCTATTGAAAGAATTCCCCCTCCCCCAATTTTCATTAAATGAATCTCCAAAATAAGGGAAACCTCATTTCCCCCCATTTTTCACTAAATGAATCTGCAAAATAAGGGAAACCTCATTAGATTGCTGAAAGTCAGTACTGGTCTCTTAAACCATTGAATGGCAAAATTAACGCCTACTTCTAATGAAAGGTTTAGTTAAATAATAACGATAATTTGTCAAATTATAATTACTCTGCAGTAATCTTTAATTCCTCAAATAGCACACCTTAATTGTTTAACCCTTATAATCCTGTTCTCAGTAATCTTCATTATTATAAGAATTATAAACTACACTGTCTTCCAAATTATTTCCCAAATCCCTTCTAATCTAATAAACTCCAATCTCTTAAAACCTGAAAATGATAACTGACTTATTCTCCTCTTTTGACCCATCGACTTCATTATACTTTCCTATAAATTGGACTAGTACTATTTTATGCTCGATCTTTATTCCATATATACATTTTGATTAATCCCAACCCGATCCTTTTCCGTTTGAAATAAAATTATCATTTCTCTACGCAAAGAATTCAGGACCCTCTTAGGACCTGAAGAACATTTATTTTTATCTCCTTATACAACAATTTTCTTGGAGTATTCCCCTATATCTTTACAAGAAAGACATTTGGCTATAACCCTAACCCTTACCCTTGTGGTAAAATTTTACAATTTAGAGGAGTTTATTCAAAGCTCTTGAAGTGCTTACCTGTGTTAAATTAGCGGTTTGTTCGGTAGCTTCGAATTGCAATAGTTTCGCAGAGTTTAATTCCGCCTGTAGTCGAGCCACTTCGTGGCCGAGTTGCTTGACTGATTCCCTAAGATTTGGCGGGGGTGGTCTGCCACCCTCGGTGATAGCTAGACTGAGGTATACGCGTTTTCACTAGTCGGTCGTCGAGTGTGTACCTTCGGCCGACTAATTGTGCAGCTCAAGGTATTGAGCACTTTAATTTTCCCCAATTCGTCTGCTTAAGCAGTTCTAATTAGGTAGGAATGCTTCTCTTAGCGTAAAATTCCAATCGATATTTTCCCGAATGGAACCTAACCAAGCCAAATCATCGCTTTCCTTTACATTCATTTCTGCCTTCGTGAGAGAAACACATCGTAACACTGTACACTTTTTTTAAAAAAGAAACAGGGCAGTTATACAAAGAATGAGCAACGATAATTAAAGGTGACATAATAATAATAATGAATTTAATTAATCAAACATACTAATGTGTTATAATAACATAAAACTAAATATCTTTAAGAAATTAATTGATCTTATTCCTAGGAAAATGAGAATTTTTACATAGTACACACGAAGTATCTCTACAGGGATCAAACCTAGAAAAATCAATTTGTTAATAAACATATTTTTATTCACTGTACACTTTACGTTATATATTTTCTAAAGTAGTAAAGAGAAAAAAAAAAAAGAAGAATGAGACAAAGTTGTGCTAAAAACTTTGGCAACACATTTTTCACCGATAAATGAAAACACCCTCTCGGTCAGTACGAACGAACTATCTTACCTTGTCAGATGTATGCAACACTTTAACTATGAAAAAGCCAAAAGCAGTTGCAGCTGCTAACCCCAAACCTGCTTTCCACCAGGTTGTCCGGTCGGTTGGTAACAATCCAAATTCCCGAAGATTCCTTGAATTTATAAAAAATATTAATCATTCCCAACAAATGATGCTAGCGATTTACATGCACTAAGTTTCATGTTGTTAATTTATGAAAGGTGACAAATACAATGCAAGCTTCTAGTAGGAAGAAATGTTGATGATAAAGAAGTTATGTTGTGCAACAAAACAAAAACGAGAAAGAGAACGCATGCTATGAATAGAAAGTGAAAACAAATTATTATTTAATTCGTTTAAATTGATTTCGTGATTAATTCTGGCTTAGTCGAGTAATTAATAAGCAGCAATCGTTAGATGTGAAACAATCTTAGTAGGTTAAAGTAGCAACCTGTAAAACTGATTAAACCATTCCGATGGTTGAGGGGGGAACAATAACATATTAACCATGCGGCGTAATAAACTGAAAATGAAACAGACACATCATAGCAAAAGGAGACGTTTCACATATTTTTTTATTACTTTGGATTTATTATTCTTTGTACTTACATCTTAATGGATTAGCATTTAGCATTTAGCTGCATTTCATTAACATTTTATGAGGCAAGAAGTATAAGTCTCAGATTTCATTCCAGCTTTCTTTATGTGATCATTAAATGGAGAGACAGCCAGGTAATCGTGGTAAAATGGGTCAAAAAAATTTATTGTCTATTCACATCTGCCAAAAATTAAACGAAATCATGAACAAAAGAAGTCAGGAAAGTGAAAGATGCAAAAACCATACAGAGCTTGGCATACGAATATTTAATTTACTGATGTTGCCAATGAATACAACTAAAAGCGGACAAACCTGTGCTTGTAGAAAAAAAATCCAAGCTGGTTGAAAACGACTGAGGAAAAATTCATTTTGCACTCGAGGTTTGGCAGTAAAAGCAAATATTACTTACGGGAAAGCGGCCATCGTAGCTAGTTTAACAAAGACGTGACCTCTAACACTGA
This sequence comes from Serrognathus titanus, assembly GCA_039766575.1. Taxonomy (NCBI): domain Eukaryota; kingdom Metazoa; phylum Arthropoda; class Insecta; order Coleoptera; family Lucanidae; genus Serrognathus; species Serrognathus titanus. Next base: position 9,708 of record JBCDWJ010000075.1, read on the forward strand.
AGAGCTGAGGGGGTAGCACACGATATTTTTGACAGAATGCAGCTGGTTGCAATAAGTAATCCTGCCGCACTCCTTCCAAGTCGCTTTTTACAGCTACTATTAATACTGGAATTTTACTTTCTGCAAAGTATTTCTATAAAAAAAAACAAAAAGTATTACTCCCGTGAACCGAAGATCGCCGGATGGCGAGCGGACGGAGCGCGGCGGGAAACTTTCCGACCTCGGTGGAAATCTTTCGCACAGCAACGTCACCGCTCCACGTCCGCCCAACAACAATCCCGGCATCCAGCCGAATCTCCTCTTATCTGTCCGAGACGCTACGCTCGACTTCGTATATTTTACATTTTTCTACAGAACGTTATAGAACAGAAATATGCGAAACAAAGCACCAACTACATAAATTAAAACGAAATTCATTCTGTATAAATCGCGTGACTACATTTCTTTAACTTTTTAATGCAAGGGTAACGTTCAGATTCAATTCTATTTCAACTCGCATCAGCGCAAAGTTTCTTCTTGTTACTTGAAAAAATTATAAAACGAATTTATAGCTTCTTCTTATAGCCTAGGTTTCGTTATACCTTGACAGCTTCTTCCGAAAAGAGGAGAAACTGTCGATACAGTATTCGGTGTTATCGACATATGGCGAAAAGAAATGTTTTAAAAGCTATTCGTAGCGATATTACAAATGGTCAAATTGTATGCATTGTATTCGTTACGGTATTCTAAACAAAAAGAATCATTTTTTTAAACATTTCTTAATTTTTCAAATTCTCTTCCATACAATCATAAATGCAATAATATTAATCGTAAAGTATGAAACTTCTGAGCCATCGATAGGGTAATCGATTAAAATAAGAACATTTAAATTTCAATCGTAATGGATTCACTTCACATGAGAGTGAGAGTGATGGAGAGAGTGAGAAGAGCTAAAGAAGAATATGTATTTCACATTTATTTATGTAATAATTAATTAAAAATATTGGCATAGAAACGTATTAAATAGTAAGAAAAGCTGCAAATAATTTAACAGAATTTCGGGGAAAATTATAAACAGGAAAATTATTAGTAATTTTACTCAGCATTAAAATTATTATGTTATTTTTAATTACGTCAGACTGCCCTTCATATTACGTAATATGACGTCATATCAGCTTTCGCTTCCTATTGGTTGCGCTACTTGCGCTTCCCCAGAAATAAAACAAAACGCCATTGTTACAAATTAATCAAAAATCATTGCTTTGCAAGCTTGTTTTGACTAAATTACTGCAAGAGATAATCAAATTCATTTGGTTTTGTGGCGTAACTTTGACGTTTTCTCTGGCGCTTTCGCAGTGGTGCGACACCGGTAAGTAAGGTTTTTCGACCCCCCAACAATCGCGTCTGCGTCTTTAGTCTCAGCTTAAGTTGCTTGACGTTATTTGTTGTAATTTGTGTGCCCTATAAGGGCCCCTTCGTTGCAGATTTTTGGGTGCTTTTATTTGGCCTGCCCGAATGTTCCTTGACGCTTTGAACTTCTCCGGCTTATTTGACGCCAAAACAGACAGGTTTCCCCAAAGTAAGTTTAAATTTAATTATTTAAAAATTTTCTGGAAGTATATTACAAAATGAATGCATTTTTTGGGTGAATTTTACCGTGGCGTGTGTCGTTCTCTCTTTGACATATTGCTGAGTGTATATGTTCATCTCTCTCAGATTGTTCTAGAATGTATTAAGTCACACTGCCTTTCATTTCTTGTTGGCGCTGCATTCAAGCTGGACGCCATTGTTACAGTGCAGACGTTTTATTAATCTTTACGGAAGAAAATCAAAATTAATGCTTTTTTTTTGTTATGTAGAACACGTTATATGTATATTATCACAAACTGATGTTCGTAATGATTTATTCGATTTCGCGATATTTGTTGATATTCAGAGATTTTTTTTTTACTTTTATTTATTTTTTACTTTTTTTACTCCACGCGTAACTGAAGAAATATATTTTTATGATTGCTTTTTTTTTTTTAAATAAATAATGAAAATTTATTTCAGATTATCAGATCAGATTATTTGGTTAATGTTTGGCCCACCGACGATTTTGAATGTTCGGACATCTTGTGCGACTTGAAACGATCGGTTTTCTCCAAAGGTGAGCATGCTTTTTAATTATTTTTTTTGCTTTTTATTTAACTGTCTTTTGCGTTAATTCTGAAATTCCTGGAATTTTTGAAAAATAACCAGTTCATTTAGCAGCCTAATAAACAGGCGTTTCAGTCGGGCGCATGCGTTCTCTCTCACTCGCTTTCTCCGTCTGATGCATTCCTTTGAGTATACCTATCCTTGTCTGGATGTTCTAGAAAGAGTGAATTGCGTCATATGACGTAAACCTACCTTCCGCTTCTTGTTGTCGCTGTTGTTCCGCAACAGACGCTCGCCGCCATTTTTACTTAGCAGACGCATTCCTAATTTTCTCCAAAAATTAATTGAAATGTGTATTTTTTGGGTGGCAAAATACAGTCAGGGTTATAATAAATTCATTCACGAGACGCCTTTCGTAGCTTTATGATATTTTGTTGAAATTTTGGCGGTGTTATTTGAAAACTTATAAGCTCCGGTAACCTCTTGCTTCCGGAATTGCGTCTGCTTTACAAGGTTTTCTTAATTCTCTGTTTTTATACTGGTTTCTTTAATTGTTACAGATTTTTGTTTGGTCGCCGTCAAACAAATCCCAAATTCGCAGAACTGCTTCTGTTACCCTCGACTGAAAACCCAAGGTGAGCATAAAATAGATAATTTCTAAATATTTTGCTTCCGTATTTTGCGCTGCTTAAGATAAATTCTTAATATGTATGCAGTTAAAGTTGTTTGGTCTTTTTCATATTGTCTGTTCTATACAGGTATTCAATTTAAACCGTTTACCATTGCAAACTTTTTGTTTTTAAAGATACAAATTAACTCAAAGTGGCAGTTTTCTCTGACTTTCATGGAGAATTTCTAATCGAAAAAATGTACATGGTAATTCATTCAGTAGAGATTTTTCTCTTTACCACCGTAAAATTACTTAAATTTGGTTACAAAATAATGAAATGATTAAAAAAAAAGTATTTTCCAATTGAGTAGGTTATGTTCATCATCATCAAAATCAAGTTGTCTAAGTAATTGACAAATGATAGACAAATGTCCCAAAACTAACACATGATAAAAAAGAGTCTCCTTGAAATCTTTATTAATTTCCGAAATATAACAATTTTAGGGTTTTGTTTCGAAAAACACTATTTTCTAACTAACAATAAGTAATAATAACTCGGTACATCTATCTGATCGGAGTAAGAACACCAAAAATAAAAGATTTTCTGACTTGTGGTCACTGTATATGATGTCAAATTTGGACCACTTATAACATTCTACACGTCATATTTTGTATACCATTGTCTACACCTAAACCTAAGCGTTCTTGAGATAATTAATACTTTATCTAAAAGCTACCTTTTGCAGCCATTATTTTATTTATTATTACTTTACTTTTAATTTAAGAAAAAAAATTTGATACACATGTAATTGATACTTAAGCTTTTCATAAGCAATTATTAAATATATTTTCGTCATTACATGGCGGTCATAATTTCGAAGTGACAAAAATCAATTTTCTTAAATTTTTCTGTCCTAAATTCTTCATTTCTAAGTTTTTTTAGTTTGTAATTGATATGAAATGATCGAGAGGTGAACCTCCCAACTGTTTCCTTCTTTCTTTTTTAAAGTATTTTGCATTTCTAATTATTGCTAGTGTGTTCCTTATTGTTTTCATTTTATTTTATTTTGGGAAATCAATAGAATGACATTGTAAAATACTTTTCTGTTTTATTGTTTCAGATGTCAGTTCTGTGAAAGACTGGCCAATCGAGCGACAACATTCAATCTTCGGCCAGAGCCAAGGTGCTGCGGCTTCCTCCATTCCTCCGACAATAATTGACCATCAAGACTCTAAAAATAAATCATCACAGAGTTTCATTTAAAAAAAATATAAATAATTCCAATTACTTTACTGCATCCAAAGTAACAAAAAGCAAATTGTTCAGCATTGCGAACTACTTGCGGACTCTGAAACTGCACTATCAGAAGCTTCCGCAGCTCATATTTCGTTTAGCAATTTTAGATCACTTGGTGGTAATAAGCCAAATCGATGATATAAATTCATTGCGTTTTCATTTCGCAATGAATCAGATTAGTTCGTTCTTCAGTTTTCGGATGACAATAAGGTATTTGTTCTCAAAAATACTTTACTGATTAAACTTCTTTTTCAACATATTCTGTTCGCCTTCTATATTGACATAACTTGGGAAGCTTCAGGTTCTTGATCATTATATTGGGTTGACTAAAGTTCATAATTTATAATCATATTGTGAATTAGTTTGTCATTTAGTTACGTTAATAATACGATAATAAATAAATGGTATCTCCTCGTGATAATAAATAAATGGTATCTGCTCGTGATAATAAATAAATAGTATCTCCTCGTGATAATAAATAAATGGTATTTCCTCTTGATAATAAATAAATGGTATCTCCTCGTGAGAATAAATAAATGGTATCTTCTCGAGAGAAGAAATAAATGGTATTTCCTCGTGATAATAAATAAATAGTATCTACTCGTGAGAATAAATAAATGGTGTCGAGGAAATACCATTTATTTATTGGTGTCTTTTAGCGAGAATAAATAAATGGTCTTTCCTCTTGATAATAAATAAATGATATCTCCACTTGACAATAAATAAATGATATCTCCTATTGATAATAAATAAATGATATCTCCTCTTGATAATAAATAAATGGTATCTCCTCGTGAGAATAAATAAATGGTATTTCCTCGTGATATTAAATAAATGGTGTCTTCGCGAGAATAAATAAATGGTATCTCCTTGTGAGAATAAATAAATGGTATTTCCTCTTGATAATAAATAAATGGTATCTCCTCGTGATAATAAATAAAAGGTATCTCCTCGTGATAATAAATAAATGGTATCTCCTCGTGAGAATAAATAAATGGTGTCTACTCGTCAGAATAATTAATTGGTGTCTTTTCGTGAGAATAAGTAAAAGGTGTCTTTTCGTGTGAAAAAATAAATGGTATCTCCTCGTAAGAATAAATAAATGGTATTTCCTCTTGATCATAAATAAATGGTATCTCCTCGTGAGAATAAATAAATGGTATCTCGTCGTGAGAATAAATAAATGGTGTCTACTCGTCAGAATAATTAATCGGTGTCTTTTCGTGAGAATAAGTAAAAGGTGTCTTTTCGTGTGAAAAAATAAATGGTATCTCCTCGTAAGAATAAATAAATGGTATTTCCTCTTGATCATAAATAAATGGTATCTCCTCGTGAGAATAAATAAATGGTATCTCGTCGTGAGAATAAATAAATGGTGTCTACTCGTCAGAATAATTAATTGTTGTCTTTTCGTGAGAATAAATAAAAGGTGTCTTTTCGTGTGATAATAAATAAATGGTATCTCCTCGTGATAATAAATAAATGGTATATGCTCGTGATAATAAATAAATGGTATCTCCTCGTGATAATAAATAAATAGTATCTACTCGTGAGAATAAATAAATGGCGTCGAGGAAATACCATTTATTTATTGGTGTCTTTTAGCAAGAATAAATAAATGGTATTTCCTCTTGATAATAAATAAATGATATATCCACTTGATAATAAATAAATGATATCTCCTATTGATAATAAATAAATGGTATCTCCTCTTGAAAATAAATAAATGGTATCTCCTCGTGAGAATAAATAAATGGTGTTTACTCGTCAGAATAATTAATTGGTGTCTTTTCGTGAGAATAAGTAAAAGGTGTCTTATCGTGTGAATAAATAAATGGTATCTCCTCGTGAGAATAAATAAATGGTATTTCCTCTTGATCATAAATAAATGGTATCTCCTCGTGAGAATAAATAAATGGTATTTCCTCGTGAGAATAAATAAATGGTATTTCCTCGTGATAATAAATAAATAGTATCTACTCGTGAGAATAAATAAATGGTGTCGAGGATATACCATTTATTTATTGGTGTCTTTTAGCGAGAATAAATAAATGGTATTTTCTCTTGATAATAAATAAATGATATCTCCTCTTGATAACAAATAAATGGTGTCTCCTCTTGATAATAAATAAATGGTATCTCCTCGTGAGAATAAATAAATGGTGTTTTTTCGTTAGATTAAATAAATGGTATTACCTCGTGATATTAAATAAATGGTGTTTTCACGAGAATAAATAAATGGTCTCCTCGTGAGAATAAATAAATGGTATTTCCTCTTGATAATAAATAAAAGGTATCTTCTCGTGAGAATAAATAAATGTTTTCTCCTCGTGAGAATAAATAAATAGTGTCTACTCGTCAGAATAAGTAAAAGGTGGCTTTTCGTGAGAATAAATAAATGGTGTACTTTTGTGAGAATAAATAAATGGTATCTCTTCGTGAGAATAAATAAATAGTATTTCCTCGTGATAATAAATAAATAGTTTCTACTCGTGAGAATAAATAAATGGTATTTCCTCTTGATAATAAATAAATGGTATCTCCTCGTGATAATAAATAAATGGTATTTCCTCTTGATAATAAATAAATGGTATCTCCTCGTGAGAATAAATAAATGGTATCTTCTCGAGAGAAGAAATAAATGGTATTTCCTCGTGATAATAAATAAATAGTATCTACTCGTGAGAATAAATAAATGGTGTCGAGGAAATACCATTTATTTATTGGTGTCTTTTAGCGAGAATAAATAAATGGTCTTTCCTCTTGATAATAAATAAATGATATCTCCACTTGACAATAAATAAATGATATCTCCTATTGATAATAAATAAATGATATCTCCTCTTGATAATAAATAAATGGTATCTCCTCGTGAGAATAAATAAATAGTATTTCCTCGTGATATTAAATAAATGGTGTCTTCGCGAGAATAAATAAATGGTATCTCCTTGTGAGAATAAATAAATGGTATTTCCTCTTGATAATAAATAAATGATATCTCCTCGTGATAATAAATAAAAGGTATCTCCTCGTGATAATAAATAAATGGTATCTCCTCGTGAGAATAAATAAATGGTGTCTACTCGTCAGAATAATTAATTGGTGTCTTTTCGTGAGAATAAGTAAAAGGTGTCTTTTCGTGTGAAAAAATAAATGGTATCTCCTCGTAAGAATAAATAAATGGTATTTCCTCTTGATCATAAATAAATGGTATCTCCTCGTGAGAATAAATAAATGGTATCTCGTCGTGAGAATAAATAAATGGTGTCTACTCGTCAGAATAATTAATCGGTGTCTTTTCGTGAGAATAAGTAAAAGGTGTCTTTTCGTGTGAAAAAATAAATGGTATCTCCTCGTAAGAATAAATAAATGGTATTTCCTCTTGATCATAAATAAATGGTATCTCCTCGTGAGAATAAATAAATGGTATCTCGTCGTGAGAATAAATAAATGGTGTCTACTCGTCAGAATAATTAATTGTTGTCTTTTCGTGAGAATAAATAAAAGGTGTCTTTTCGTGTGATAATAAATAAATGGTATCTCCTCGTGATAATAAATAAATGGTATATGCTCGTGATAATAAATAAATGGTATCTCCTCGTGATAATAAATAAATAGTATCTACTCGTGAGAATAAATAAATGGCGTCGAGGAAATACCATTTATTTATTGGTGTCTTTTAGCAAGAATAAATAAATGGTATTTCCTCTTGATAATAAATAAATGATATATCCACTTGATAATAAATAAATGATATCTCCTATTGATAATAAATAAATGGTATCTCCTCTTGAAAATAAATAAATGGTATCTCCTCGTGAGAATAAATAAATGGTGTTTACTCGTCAGAATAATTAATTGGTGTCTTTTCGTGAGAATAAGTAAAAGGTGTCTTATCGTGTGAATAAATAAATGGTATCTCCTCGTGAGAATAAATAAATGGTATTTCCTCTTGATCATAAATAAATGGTATCTCCTCGTGAGAATAAATAAATGGTATTTCCTCGTGAGAATAAATAAATGGTATTTCCTCGTGATAATAAATAAATAGTATCTACTCGTGAGAATAAATAAATGGTGTCGAGGATATACCATTTATTTATTGGTGTCTTTTAGCGAGAATAAATAAATGGTATTTTCTCTTGATAATAAATAAATGATATCTCCTCTTGATAACAAATAAATGGTGTCTCCTCTTGATAATAAATAAATGGTATCTCCTCGTGAGAATAAATAAATGGTGTTTTTTCGTTAGATTAAATAAATGGTATTACCTCGTGATATTAAATAAATGGTGTTTTCACGAGAATAAATAAATGGTCTCCTCGTGAGAATAAATAAATGGTATTTCCTCTTGATAATAAATAAAAGGTATCTTCTCGTGAGAATAAATAAATGTTTTCTCCTCGTGAGAATAAATAAATAGTGTCTACTCGTCAGAATAAGTAAAAGGTGGCTTTTCGTGAGAATAAATAAATGGTGTACTTTTGTGAGAATAAATAAATGGTATCTCTTCGTGAGAATAAATAAATAGTATTTCCTCGTGATAATAAATAAATAGTTTCTACTCGTGAGAATAAATAAATGGTATTTCCTCTTGATAATAAATAAATGGTATCTCCTCGTGATAATAAATAAATGGTATTTCCTCTTGATAATAAATAAATGGTATCTCCTCGTGAGAATAAATAAATGGTGTCGAGGAAATACCATTTATTTATTGGTGTCTTTTAGCGAGAATAAATAAATGGTCTTTCCTCTTGATAATAAATAAATGATATCTCCACTTGACAATAAATAAATGATATCTCCTATTGATAATAAATAAATGATATCTCCTCTTGATAATAAATAAATGGTATCTCCTCGTGAGAATAAATAAATGGTATCTCCTTGTGAGAATAAATAAATGGTATTTCCTCTTGATAATAAATAAATGGTATCTCCTCGTGATAATAAATAAATGGTATCTGCTCCTGATAATAAATAAATGGTAACTCCTCGTGAGAATAAATAAATGTTTTCTCCTCGTGAGAATAAATAAATAGTGTCTACTCGTCAGAATAAGTAAAAGGTGGCTTTTCGTGAGAATAAATAAATGGTGTACTTTTGTGAGAATAAATAAATGGTATCTCTTCGTGAGAATAAATAAATAGTATTTCCTCGTGATAATAAATAAATAGTTTCTACTCGTGAGAATAAATAAATGGTGTCGTCTCGTGAGAATAAATATATGGTATCTCGTCGTGAGAATAAATAGATCGTATCTTCTCGTAATAATAAATAAATGGTGTCTGCTCGTGAACATAAATAGCTGGTGTCTTTTCGCGAGAATAAATAAATGGTATTTCCTCGTGAGAATAAATAAATGGTGTCTTTTCGTTAGATTAAATAAATGATATTACCTCGTGTTACATAACTTCATGGGAGGGGTTTGTGAAAACCCTTGAGAGCAGGCCCAACACAAAATGGAAAAATTATACCGTGATGTCTCAGGCCCCTACATTTCCCCCTGTAAATTTTAAAAATTAAAAGTTCTAAAATCCTGAAATCATCATCACATCCTTAAATAAAGTGCCTGATAAAAAGTGTTGTTTTGATAGAACAAAGTATGTGTATTACACCTTTATTGGATTTGGAGGAATTAAACCTCCCCTAGAAATATCAAAACTTTCCGTACTTCTTGTACTGAAACGCAAATAGGTAAGCTAAAAAAAGCTATTGGGTTCATACCCCACTTATAAATGTCACCCCTTTCTTATTTAATATGATATTTAAATAAAATACTATTCAACTCGTCCCTCGCCCTAGGGACAGTTGTATACATATCCTCGTACCCTTGAATAGGAATATGAGGATTAGAGATTAATCTCCTCTCCCTTATCCCGTTAATTAGGACCTCCAAAAACATGTATTCCTCTGAATCAGCCCTTAAATACTTCATTTCCCAGGTTTTAGCATCACCTGTCCACTTTTTATCTGTCATTATTCTATCTTCAAAAGTTTTTAACTTTTACGGAGAGAAATATTCAACCTAGACTTTATATTCAATACTCCCCTCCTTTTAAAAATGGGGTCTGCGACCCTCCTTTTTTGATTCCCGGAAGTAATAGAAGGTCTAAGTTGATTTAATGATGCAATTCTTTTCACTTGACACAAATTAGCCCCCATAATTCTCCTTTCGTACTTAGGTAAAACCCTGACTCTCTTGGTAGTTGCTATTATTTCACGTATATTAGTGAGAGGATTAATTAATTAATCATATTGGTTGAATAATTGCAGCAATCTTATTTTTTGAAGTAATCTGAATAATTTACTTCCTAATTTACTCCATTATTACCTTGAATATCATCATTGTATTCAAAAAACTCAATATGTTTTCTCTAAAACAATTAATACTCGCTATAAATAACGAAACCTTACTCAAAATATTTTTTATTCCCAACTTATTATCCCTTGGGGGACTATCCCCTTTCCGTGGATTCTTTCCTAAATGATTAACTATTCAAATTATAGTTAATGAAAACTGCACCTCCTTGGCTGTCATAATAATCCTTGCAACATTAGCTACACTATATTTTGATACACGAATTACTTTCAGAACCCTAATATTATCAATCAATTCATTTCTCCTTATAAGAAACACTGCCCCCCATAAATTTTTCATCATAGCAACTAACTAATCTTGTAACGCTGGCAAGATTAATCCTATCAACCTTGATTTTTAATCTCCTTTAATCAAGGATTTAGATTAAAAGAAAACCTGTGACCTTCAAAGTCACCATTAAAATTAAATTTTAAGATTTAGGAAAAATCCACCACCAAACTTGCAATTTGACTATAAAGCCGTACGTAAGTTTACAGCTTACCGCTCCTTCTCAGCCATTTTACCGAACAAACGATTATTTTCTACAAACCACAAAGGCACATTGTATTTTCTTTTAGGAAGATGGTCTGGAATAGTAGGAACTTCTTTAAAAAAATTAATCCGCGCTGAACTAGGAAACCCGGGGTCCCTTATTGGAGATGATCAAATTTATAATGTAATTGTCACTGCCCATGCATTCATTATAATTTTTTTCATAGTAATACTCATCATAATTGGAGGATTTGGAAATTGATTAGTCCCTCTAATGCTAGGCGCCCCTGATGTGGCATTTCTCCGCATAAACAACATAAGATTTCGACTCCTCCCTCCTTCCCTCACATTTCTTCTTATGAGAAGAATAGTTGAAAGAGGTGCGGGAACCGGGTGAACAGTTTATCCTCCCCTAATCTCTAATATTGCCCATAGAAGAGCTTCAGTTGATCTAGCTATTTTTAGCCTATAGCTAGCAGGAATTTCCTCCATCCTAGGAACGGTTAGTTAACTTCATCACAACAGTTATGAATATGCGAGCTACAGGTATTACATTTGATCGGGTACGAGCTGTAGCTTTAACAGCCCTTCTTCTCCTCCTCTCCTTACCTGTTTTAGCGGGGGCTATTACTGTACTCCTCGCAGATCGGAATATTAATATAACCTTCTTTGATCCCACGGTAGGAGGGGACCCACTTCTTTACCAGCTCTTATTTTGGTTTTCTGGTCACCCTGAAGTTTATATTCTTATCTTATCTTAGGATTTGGTATAATTTACCATATTATTAGACAGGAAAGAAGAAAAAAGGAAACCTTTGGAAACCTAGGAATAATCTACGCCATAATAGCGATTGGAAATCTTGGATTTATTGTATGAGCCCACCACATATTTACAGTCGAAATAGATGTTGATACACGAGCATACTTTACCTCAGCCACTATAATTATTGCTGTCCCTACAGGAATTAAAATTTTTAGATGACTAGCCATCCTCCATGGAACCCAAATTAATTATTCTCCGTAAATCCTCTGAGCATTAGGATTTGCATTCCTTTTCACAATAGGGGGGTTGACAGGTGTAGTCTTAGCTAATTCTTCCATTGATATTGTTCTTCATGACACACATTTTCACTGCGTATTATCAATAGGTGCAGTATTCATTGATTTCCCCGTTTTCAAGATTAACCCTAAATAACAAATTACTAAAAATTCAATTCTTTGTAATATTCCTTGGAGTCACTATAACCTTCTTTTCCCAGCACTTTCTCGGATTAAGAGGAATACCTCGCCGATACTCAGACTACCCTGGTGCTTACACAACATGAAATATTATCTCCTCAATTGGATCATTAATCTCCCTTGCAAGAATTATTTTATTCCTATTTATTGTAGGGGAAGCTTTCACTGCCATACGAAAAAGGTTAACCCCATTAAGAATAACCTCCTCCATTGAGTGACTTCAGCAAATACCTCCCTCAGAACATAGATACTCTAAACTCTCTGACAGTATTGTCAGACTTCTAATATGGTGAGGATGACTTAAACCCCATGTATAAAGTGCAACTTTTTTTTAGAAATTACTACTTGAAAAATATTCCTCCTTCTCCAAGACAGAGCATTCCCTCTGATGGAGCAGCTGTCATTTTTCCATGACCATACATTAATAATTCTCCTGATAATTACTGTCCTTGCAGGATATTTAATATCAAGCCTCTTTTTTAATAAGTACAACTACCGATACTTATTAGAAGGACAAAAAACAATCGAGATTATTTGAACTATTCTCTGTGCAGTTACTCTCATTTTCATTGCCCTTCCTTCTCTGCATCTTCTTTATCTTCTAGATGAAATTAACAACACCCTAGTCTCAAAAAAGTCCATCGGCCATCAATATTATTGATCTTACGAATATACTGACTTTAAAAATATTGTATTTGATTCATACATAATTCCTACATCAGATTTAAAGAAATCAATTTCTGTCTTCTTGATGTGGACAACCGAGGTGTCCTATAATTCCCAAATTCGATGAATAATTACAGCTGCAGATGTATTTCACTCCTGAACCATCGCCGCCCTTATAGTCAAAATTGATGCAACACCGGGACGATTAAACCAAGTAAGATTTCTCCTTAATCGTACAGGTCTATTCTGCTATGAAATTTGCGGTGCAAATCATAGATTTATACCCATTGCTATTGAAAGAATTCCCCCTCCCCCAATTTTCATTAAATGAATCTCCAAAATAAGGGAAACCTCATTTCCCCCCATTTTTCACTAAATGAATCTGCAAAATAAGGGAAACCTCATTAGATTGCTGAAAGTCAGTACTGGTCTCTTAAACCATTGAATGGCAAAATTAACGCCTACTTCTAATGAAAGGTTTAGTTAAATAATAACGATAATTTG
>JBCDWJ010000076.1:0-23000 GCA_039766575.1 Serrognathus titanus
GATCACATAAACGCGAGGAGGTCGAATGAGATTTATCCGGCGGAATAAATTTCCGTCGAAATTTTGCTTCGATTTTTGAATCTTCCTACCAGGATCACATAAACGCGAGGAGGTCGAATGAGATTTATCCGGCGCACAAAATTTCCGTCGGAATTTTGCTTCGATTTTTGAATCTTCCTACCAGGATCACATAAACGCGAGGAGGTCGAATGAGATTTATCCGGCGGAATAAATTTCCGTCGAAATTTTGCTTCGATTTTTAAATCTTCCTACCAGGATCACATAAACGCGAGGAGGTCGAATGAGATTTATCCGGCGGAATAAATTTCCGTCGAAATTTTGCTTCGATTTTTAAATCTTCCTACCAGGATCACATAAACGCGAGGAGGTCGAATGAGATTTATCCGGCGGAATAAATTTCCGTCGAAATTTTGCTTCGATTTTTAAATCTTCCTACCAGGATCACATAAACGCGAGGAGGTCGAATGAGATTTATCCGGCGGAATAAATTTCCGTCGAAATTTTGCTTCGATTTTTAAATCTTCCTACCAGGATCACATAAACGCGAGGAGGTCGAATGAGATTTATCCGGCGGAATAAATTTCCGTCGAAATTTTGCTTCGATTTTTGAATCTTCCTACCAGGATCATATAAACGCGAGGAGGTCGAATGAGATTTATCCGGCGCACAAAATTTCCGTCGGAATTTTGCTTCGATTTTTGAATCTTCCTACCAGGATCACATAAACGCGAGGAGGTCGAATGAGATTTATCCGGCGGAATAAATTTCCGTCGAAATTTTGCTTCGATTTTTAAATCTTCCTACCAGGATCACATAAACGCGAGGAGGTCGAATGAGATTTATCCGGCGGAATAAATTTCCGTCGAAATTTTGCTTCGATTTTTAAATCTTCCTACCAGGATCACATAAACGCGAGGAGGTCGAATGAGATTTATCCGGCGGAATAAGTTTTCGTCGAAATTTTGCTTCGATTTTTAAATCTTCCTACCAGGATCACATAAACGCGAGGAAGTCGAATGAGATTTATCCGGCGGAATAAATTTCCGTCGAAATTTTGCTTCGATTTTTGAATCTTCCTACCAGGATCACATAAACGCGAGGAGGTCGAATGAGATTTATCCGGCGCACAAAATTTCCGTCGGAATTTTGCTTCGATTTTTGAATCTTCCTACCAGGATCACATAAACGCGAGGAGGTCGAATGAGATTTATCCGGCGGAATAAATTTCCGTCGAAATTTTGCTTCGATTTTATAATCTTCCTACCAGGATCACATAAACGCGAGGAGGTCGAATGAGATTTATCCGGCGGAATAAATTTCCGTCGAAATTTTGCTTCGATTTTTAAATCTTCCTACCAGGATCACATAAACGCGAGGAGGTCGAATGAGATTTATCCGGCGGAATAAATTTCCGTCGGAATTTTGCTTCGATTTTTGAATCTTCCTACCAGGATCACATAAACGCGAGGAGGTCGAATGAGATTTATCCGGCGGAATAAATTTCCGTCGGAATTTTGCTTCGATTTTTGAATCTTCCTACCAGGATCACATAAACGCGAGGAGGTCGAATGAGATTTATCCGGCGGAAAACATTTCCGTCGAAATTTTGCTTCGATTTTTGAATCTTCCTACCAGGATCACATAAACGCGAGGAGGTCGAATGAGATTTATCCGGCGCACAAAATTTCCGTCGGAATTTTGCTTCGATTTTTGAATCTTCCTACCAGGATCACATAAACGCGAGGAGGTCGAATGAGATTTATCCGGCGGAATAAATTTCCGTCGAAATTTTGCTTCGATTTTTAAATCTTCCTACCAGGATCACATAAACGCGAGGAGGTCGAATGAGATTTATCCGGCGGAATAAGTTTTCGTCGAAATTTTGCTTCGATTTTTAAATCTTCCTACCAGGATCACATAAACGCGAGGAGGTCGAATGAGATTTATCCGGCGGAATAAATTTCCGTCGAAATTTTGCTTCGATTTTTAAATCTTCCTACCAGGATCACATAAACGCGAGGAGGTCGAATGAGATATTTCCGGCGCACAAAATTTCCGTCGGAATTTTGCTTCGATTTTTAAATCTTCCTACCAGGATCACATAAGCGCGAGGAGGTCGAATGAGATTTATCCGGCGGAATAAATTTCCGTCGAAATTTTGCTTCGATTTTTAAATCTTCCTACCAGGATCACATAAACGCGAGGAGGTCGAATGAGATTTATCCGGCGGAATAAATTTCCGTCGAAATTTTGCTTCGATTTTTAAATCTTCCTACCAGGATCACATAAACGCGAGGAGTCCAATGAGATTTATCCGGCGGAATAAATTTCCGTCGAAATTTTGCTTCGATTTTTAAATCTTCCTACCAGGATCACATAAACGCGAGGAGGTCCAATGAGATTTATCCGGCGGAATAAATTTCCTCGAAATTTTGCTTCGATTTTTGAATCTTCCTACCAGGATCACATAAACGCGAGGAGGTCGAATGAGATTTATCCGGCGCACAAAATTTCCGTCGGAATTTTGCTTCGATTTTTAAATCTTCCTACCAGGATCACATAAACGCGAGGAGGTCGAATGAGATTTATCCGGCGGAATAAGTTTCCGTCGAAATTTTGCTTCGATTTTTGAATCTTCCTACCAGGATCACATAAACGCGAGGAGGTCGAATGAGATATTTCCGGCGCACAAAATTTCCGTCGGAATTTTGCTTCGATTTTTAAATCTTCCTACCAGGATCACATAAACGCGAGGAGGTCGAATGAGATTTATCCGGCGGAATAAGTTTTCGTCGAAATTTTGCTTCGATTTTTAAATCTTCCTACCAGGATCACATAAACGCGAGGAGGTCGAATGAGATTTATCCGGCGGAATAAATTTCCGTCGGAATTTTGCTTCGATTTTTAAATCTTCCTACCAGGATCACATAAACGCGAGGAGGTCGAATGAGATTTATCCGGCGGAATAAATTTCCGTCGGAATTTTGCTTCGATTTTTAAATCTTCCTACCAGGATCACATAAACGCGAGGAGGTCGAATGAGATTTATCCGGCGGAATAAATTTCCGTCGGAATTTTGCTTCGATTTTTAAATCTTCCTACCAGGATCACATAAACGCGAGGAGGTCGAATGAGATTTATCCGGCGGAATAAATTTCCGTCGAAATTTTGCTTCGATTTTTGAATCTTCCTACCAGGATCACATAAACGCGAGGAGGTCGAATGAGATTTATCCGGCGGAATAAATTTCCGTCGGAATTTTGCTTCGATTTTTGAATCTTCCTACCAGGATCACATAAACGCGAGGAGGTCGAATGAGATTTATCCGGCGGAATAAATTTCCGTCGGAATTTTGCTTCGATTTTTGAATCTTCCTACCAGGATCACATAAACGCGAGGAGGTCGAATAAGATTTATCCGGCGCACAAAATTTCCGTCGGAATTTTGCTTCGATTTTTGAATCTTCCTACCAGGATCACATAAACGCGAGGAGGTCGAATGAGATTTATCCGGCGGAATAAATTTCCGTCGGAATTTTGCTTCGATTTTTAAATCTTCCTACCAGGATCACATAAACGCGAGGAGGTCGAATGAGATTTATCCGGCGGAATAAATTTCCGTCGGAATTTTGCTTCGATTTTTAAATCTTCCTACCAGGATCACATAAACGCGAGGAGGTCGAATGAGATTTATCCGGCGGAATAAATTTCCGTCGGAATTTTGCTTCGATTTTTAAATCTTCCTACCAGGATCACATAAACGCGAGGAGGTCGAATGAGATTTATCCGGCGGAATAAATTTCCGTCGAAATTTTGCTTCGATTTTTGAATCTTCCTACCAGGATCACATAAACGCGAGGAGGTCGAATGAGATTTATCCGGCGGAATAAATTTCCGTCGGAATTTTGCTTCGATTTTTGAATCTTCCTACCAGGATCACATAAACGCGAGGAGGTCGAATGAGATTTATCCGGCGGAATAAATTTCCGTCGGAATTTTGCTTCGATTTTTGAATCTTCCTACCAGGATCACATAAACGCGAGGAGGTCGAATAAGATTTATCCGGCGCACAAAATTTCCGTCGGAATTTTGCTTCGATTTTTGAATCTTCCTACCAGGATCACATAAACGCGAGGAGGTCGAATGAGATTTATCCGGCGGAATAAATTTCCGTCGAAATTTTGCTTCGATTTTTAAATCTTCCTACCAGGATCACATAAACGCGAGGAGGTCGAATGAGATTTATCCGGCGGAATAAATTTCCGTCGAAATTTTGCTTCGATTTTTAAATCTTCCTACCAGGATCACATAAACGCGAGGAGGTCGAATGAGATTTATCCGGCGCACAAAATTTCCGTCGGAATTTTGCTTCGATTTTTGAATCTTCCTACCAGGATCACATAAACGCGAGGAGGTCGAATGAGATTTATCCGGCGGAATAAGTTTCCGTCGAAATTTTGCTTCGATTTTTGAATCTTCCTACCAGGATCACATAAACGCGAGGAGGTCGAATGAGATATTTCCGGCGCACAAAATTTCCGTCGAAATTTTGCTTCGATTTTTAAATCTTCCTACCAGGATCACATAAACGCGAGGAGGTCGAATGAGATTTATCCGGCGGAAAACATTTCCGTCGAAATTTTGCTTCGATTTTTGAATCTTCCTACCAGGATCACATAAACGCGAGGAGGTCGAATGAGATTTATCCGGCGCACAAAATTTCCGTCGGTATTTTGCTTCGATTTTTGAATCTTCCTACCAGGATCACATAAACGCGAGGAGGTCGAATGAGATTTATCCGGCGGAATAAATTTCCGTCGAAATTTTGCTTCGATTTTTAAATCTTCCTACCAGGATCACATAAACGCGAGGAGGTCCAATGAGATTTATCCGGCGGAATAAATTTCCCTCGAAATTTTGCTTCGATTTTTGAATCTTCCTACCAGGATCACATAAACGCGAGGAGGTCGAATGAGATTTATCCGGCGGAAAAAAATTCCGTCGAAATTTTGCTTCGATTTTTGAATCTTCCTACCAGGATCACATAAACGCGAGGAGGTCGAATGAGATATTTCCGGCGCACAAAATTTCCGTCGGAATTTTGCTTCGATTTTTAAATCTTCCTACCAGGATCACATAAACGCGAGGAGGTCGAATGAGATATTTCCGGCGCACAAAATTTCCGTCGGAATTTTGCTTCGATTTTTAAATCTTCCTACCAGGATCACATAAACGCGAGGAGGTCCAATGAGATTTATCCGGCGGAATAAATTTCCCTCGAAATTTTGCTTCGATTTTTGAATCTTCCTACCAGGATCACATAAACGCGAGGAGGTCGAATGAGATATTTCCGGCGCACAAAATTTCCGTCGAAATTTTGCTTCGATTTTTAAATCTTCCTACCAGGATCACATAAACGCGAGGAGGTCGAATGAGATTTATCCGGCGGAATAAATTTCCGTCGAAATTTTGCTTCGATTTTTAAATCTTCCTACCAGGATCACATAAACGCGAGGAGGTCGAATGAGATTTATCCGGCGGAATAAATTTCCGTCGAAATTTTGCTTCGATTTTTAAATCTTCCTACCAGGATCACATAAACGCGAGGAGGTCCAATGAGATTTATCCGGCGGAATAAATTTCCCTCGAAATTTTGCTTCGATTTTTGAATCTTCCTACCAGGATCACATAAACGCGAGGAGGTCGAATGAGATTTATCCGGCGGAATAAATTTCCGTCGAAATTTTGCTTCGATTTTTAAATCTTCCTACCAGGATCACATAAACGCGAGGAGGTCCAATGAGATTTATCCGGCGGAATAAATTTCCCTCGAAATTTTGCTTCGATTTTTAAATCTTCCTACCAGGATCACATAAACGCGAGGAGGTCGAATGAGATTTATCCGGCGCACAAAATTTCCGTCGGAATTTTGCTTCGATTCTTGAATCTTCCTACCAGGATCACATAAACGCGAGG
Organism: Serrognathus titanus; assembly: GCA_039766575.1. NCBI lineage: Eukaryota > Metazoa > Arthropoda > Insecta > Coleoptera > Lucanidae > Serrognathus > Serrognathus titanus. The sequence goes on from JBCDWJ010000076.1 coordinate 5,997, forward strand.
AGGTCGAATGAGATTTATCCGGCGGAATAAATTTCCGTCGAAATTTTGCTTCGATTTTTAAATCTTCCTACCAGGATCACATAAACGCGAGGAGGTCGAATGAGATTTATCCGGCGGAATAAATTTCCGTCGAAATTTTGCTTCGATTTTTAAATCTTCCTACCAGGATCACATAAACGCGAGGAGGTCGAATGAGATTTATCCGGCGCACAAAATTTCCGTCGGAATTTTGCTTCGATTTTTGAATCTTCCTACCAGGATCACATAAACGCGAGGAGGTCGAATGAGATTTATCCGGCGGAATAAATTTCCGTCGAAATTTTGCTTCGATTTTTAAATCTTCCTACCAGGATCACATAAACGCGAGGAGGTCGAATGAGATTTATCCGGCGGAATAAATTTCCGTCGAAATTTTGCTTCGATTTTTAAATCTTCCTACCAGGATCACATAAACGCGAGGAGGTCGAATGAGATTTATCCGGCGCACAAAATTTCCGTCGGAATTTTGCTTCGATTTTTGAATCTTCCTACCAGGATCACATAAACGCGAGGAGGTCGAATGAGATTTATCCGGCGGAATAAATTTCCGTTGAAATTTTGCTTCGATTTTTAAATCTTCCTACCAGGATCACATAAACGCGAGGAGGTCGAATGAGATTTATCCGGCGCACAAAATTTCCGTCGGAATTTTGCTTCGATTTTTGAATCTTCCTACCAGGATCACATAAACGCGAGGAGGTCGAATGAGATTTATCCGGCGGAATAAATTTCCGTCGAAATTTTGCTTCGATTTTATAATCTTCCTACCAGGATCACATAAACGCGAGGAGGTCGAATGAGATTTATCCGGCGGAATAAATTTCCGTCGAAATTTTGCTTCGATTTTTAAATCTTCCTACCAGGATCACATAAACGCGAGGAGGTCGAATGAGATTTATCCGGCGGAATAAATTTCCGTCGGAATTTTGCTTCGATTTTTGAATCTTCCTACCAGGATCACATAAACGCGAGGAGGTCGAATGAGATTTATCCGGCGGAATAAATTTCCGTCGGAATTTTGCTTCGATTTTTGAATCTTCCTACCAGGATCACATAAACGCGAGGAGGTCGAATGAGATTTATCCGGCGCACAAAATTTCCGTCGGAATTTTGCTTCGATTTTTAAATCTTCCTACCAGGATCACATAAACGCGAGGAGGTCGAATGAGATTTATCCGGCGGAATAAGTTTCCGTCGAAATTTTGCTTCGATTTTTGAATCTTCCTACCAGGATCACATAAACGCGAGGAGGTCGAATGAGATATTTCCGGCGCACAAAATTTCCGTCGGAATTTTGCTTCGATTTTTGAATCTTCCTACCAGGATCACATAAACGCGAGGAGGTCGAATGAGATTTATCCGGCGGAATAAATTTCCGTCGAAATTTTGCTTCGATTTTTGAATCTTCCTACCAGGATCATATAAACGCGAGGAGGTCGAATGAGATTTATCCGGCGCACAAAATTTCCGTCGGAATTTTGCTTCGATTTTTGAATCTTCTTACCAGGATCACATAAACGCGAGGAGGTCGAATGAGATTTATCCGGCGGAATAAATTTCCGTCGAAATTTTGCTTCGATTTTTAAATCTTCCTACCAGGATCACATAAACGCGAGGAGGTCGAATGAGATTTATCCGGCGGAATAAGTTTTCGTCGAAATTTTGCTTCGATTTTTAAATCTTCCTACCAGGATCACATAAACGCGAGGAGGTCGAATGAGATTTATCCGGCGGAATAAATTTCCGTCGAAATTTTGCTTCGATTTTTGAATCTTCCTACCAGGATCACATAAACGCGAGGAGGTCGAATGAGATTTATCCGGCGCACAAAATTTCCGTCGGAATTTTGCTTCGATTTTTGAATCTTCCTACCAGGATCACATAAACGCGAGGAGGTCGAATGAGATTTATCCGGCGGAATAAATTTCCGTCGAAATTTTGCTTCGATTTTATAATCTTCCTACCAGGATCACATAAACGCGAGGAGGTCGAATGAGATTTATCCGGCGGAATAAATTTCCGTCGAAATTTTGCTTCGATTTTTAAATCTTCCTACCAGGATCACATAAACGCGAGGAGGTCGAATGAGATTTATCCGGCGGAATAAATTTCCGTCGGAATTTTGCTTCGATTTTTGAATCTTCCTACCAGGATCACATAAACGCGAGGAGGTCGAATGAGATTTATCCGGCGGAATAAATTTCCGTCGGAATTTTGCTTCGATTTTTGAATCTTCCTACCAGGATCACATAAACGCGAGGAGGTCGAATGAGATTTATCCGGCGCACAAAATTTCCGTCGGAATTTTGCTTCGATTTTTGAATCTTCCTACCAGGATCACATAAACGCGAGGAGGTCGAATGAGATTTATCCGGCGGAATAAATTTCCGTCGAAATTTTGCTTCGATTTTTAAATCTTCCTACCAGGATCACATAAACGCGAGGAGGTCGAATGAGATTTATCCGGCGGAATAAATTTCCGTCGAAATTTTGCTTCGATTTTTAAATCTTCCTACCAGGATCACATAAACGCGAGGAGGTCGAATGAGATTTATCCGGCGGAAAACATTTCCGTCGAAATTTTGCTTCGATTTTTGAATCTTCCTACCAGGATCACATAAACGCGAGGAGGTCGAATGAGATTTATCCGGCGCACAAAATTTCCGTCGGAATTTTGCTTCGATTTTTGAATCTTCCTACCAGGATCACATAAACGCGAGGAGGTCGAATGAGATTTATCCGGCGGAATAAATTTCCGTCGAAATTTTGCTTCGATTTTTAAATCTTCCTACCAGGATCACATAAACGCGAGGAGGTCGAATGAGATTTATCCGGCGGAATAAGTTTTCGTCGAAATTTTGCTTCGATTTTTAAATCTTCCTACCAGGATCACATAAACGCGAGGAGGTCGAATGAGATTTATCCGGCGGAATAAATTTCCGTCGAAATTTTGCTTCGATTTTTAAATCTTCCTACCAGGATCACATAAACGCGAGGAGGTCGAATGAGATATTTCCGGCGCACAAAATTTCCGTCGGAATTTTGCTTCGATTTTTAAATCTTCCTACCAGGATCACATAAGCGCGAGGAGGTCGAATGAGATTTATCCGGCGGAATAAATTTTCGTCGAAATTTTGCTTCGATTTTTAAATCTTCCTACCAGGATCACATAAACGCGAGGAGGTCGAATGAGATTTATCCGGCGGAATAAATTTCCGTCGAAATTTTGCTTCGATTTTTAAATCTTCCTACCAGGATCACATAAACGCGAGGAGTCCAATGAGATTTATCCGGCGGAATAAATTTCCGTCGAAATTTTGCTTCGATTTTTAAATCTTCCTACCAGGATCACATAAACGCGAGGAGGTCCAATGAGATTTATCCGGCGGAATAAATTTCCCTCGAAATTTTGCTTCGATTTTTGAATCTTCCTACCAGGATCACATAAACGCGAGGAGGTCGAATGAGATTTATCCGGCGGAATAAATTTCCGTCGAAATTTTGCTTCGATTTTTGAATCTTCCTACCAGGATCACATAAACGCGAGGAGGTCGAATGAGATTTATCCGGCGGAATAAATTTCCGTCGGAATTTTGCTTCGATTTTTAAATCTTCCTACCAGGATCACATAAACGCGAGGAGGTCGAATGAGATTTATCCGGCGGAATAAATTTCCGTCGAAATTTTGCTTCGATTTTTGAATCTTCCTACCAGGATCACATAAACGCGAGGAGGTCGAATGAGATTTATCCGGCGGAATAAATTTCCGTCGGAATTTTGCTTCGATTTTTGAATCTTCCTACCAGGATCACATAAACGCGAGGAGGTCGAATGAGATTTATCCGGCGGAATAAATTTCCGTCGGAATTTTGCTTCGATTTTTGAATCTTCCTACCAGGATCACATAAACGCGAGGAGGTCGAATGAGATTTATCCGGCGCACAAAATTTCCGTCGGAATTTTGCTTCGATTTTTGAATCTTCCTACCAGGATTATTATTATTATTATTATTATTATTATTATGTTGTTGTCGCCCAACAGGAAAATTCCCAATTATAGGACGAAATAGAAATAACTAAACTAAACTAAACTAAACTAAACTAAGAAATGCAAATAACACAAACAACAATTAAAACGCAACTAAGACTTATCATAAAATATGTCGCTATAGATAACGTTGGCATTACGGCACATGGAGTAAAGGGGAGATTTTAAACGAATATTGGTGCTAGCAGTTGGTAGGTGAAATGTTGATGTCCATCTAGAGTTAAAACGTGGCACTAGAAGATTCACCAATCCCAGGATTTCAGCACAATCAACTTGGTTGTGAAGAACCTTCCAGATAAATCTGGCTCCATGGATATCGCGACGTTGACTGAGTGATTGAACATTGTGCCTAAGTAGTAAGCAGTCATAGTCAATGCCCCTAGGAGGATATTGCCCACTGATTTTAAAGGTAAGGAATTTCAGGAACCTACGTTGTACGCGTTCAATATCGAAACGGTAGCAAATATATAGAGGTGACCATACTTGCGAAGCATATTCTAGCCTGCTAACAACCAACGAATTAAAAAGACATTTTAAAACATCTATGTTATTGAAATATTTAACTGTACGTAAGACAAAACCGTACATTTTTGACGCAACTGTAACAATATTATTTATATGAGTAGAAAAGCTAAGCTCGGAATCAAAAGTAACTCCGAGATCAAGAGTAACATCCTTTCTTTTTAACGGCTGACCATTAATAAAATAATTGATATTGATGGGACAAAGCTTTCTGGTGTAGGTCACCACACAACATTTACTAACATTTAAATTTAAATAATTGTTTGAACACCATAAAACAACAGTGTCAAGACACCGCTGAAGCTCTGTAGCTTCATGAACATTTGTAACTGACGCATAGATTTTGACATCATCCGCAAAAGCAAGCGCTCGACTTTCTAGAGATACCAACAAGTCATTAATAAATAACACAAAAAGTAAGGGACCCAAATTGGAGCCCTGTGGGACACCAGATGTTGCTTGATATTCAAACGAGTTGTAACCATTATAGGACACATAGTTTATTCTATTTGTCAAATACGACTTCATTAAATTTAAAGCAGATGATGTCATACCGAACGAACTTAATTTCTTAAGAAGAATGCCGTGGTGAACAGTATCAAAAGCACTAGTGAGATCTGTGTATATAACATCAACTTGTCCTCGTTTATCCAGATGTTCAGAAATAAATTCCGTTATGGTGATCAGATTGGTTGTTGTAGATCTACCAGAGACAAAACCATGCTGAGAAGGAGCAATATATGAGCGAACGTGATTATAAACTTGTCTATACACAACTTGCTCAAGGATCTTAGCAAAATTATTTAAAATGGAAATAGGCCGATAGTTCTTTAACTCAACTTTATCATCTTTTTTGTACACAGGAGTAACTCTAGCACGTTTCCAAACATCTGGAAATGAAGATGTAGTAATAGCCAGATTTATAATGTGCAAGAGAGGTTTGACAAGCACAAATCTCGCATCACGCACTAAAAAACTAGGTATTAGATCTTCACCAGCAGTGACTTTGACCGGACACCTAACCATTATTTCCAATAACTCATCCTCAGTAACAGAAACAAAATGAAAAGGAGATAAATTAGAATAGACATCTTCCGAAGCAGTAACATTAGAAGTAGTTAAATAAATTTTAGAAAAAATGTCTGCAAAGCCATCAACAATATCCTGAGGAGAATTATAAGATTTATTATCTATTGAAGAAGATAATTTATTTGGAATCCTAGAAGTGCCTTGTCTCGAATGAACATATTGAAAGATTTGTTTAGGATTGGACAATATAGACTCTTCCGTTCGATGCAAATACATTTTATAGGCAGAAGAAATATGTAATTTACACAGAGTACGCAAGCGTTTAAATTCAGTATAAAAAGATAAGTTGTTACTAGCCAGCCATTTTATTCGATAATTGTTCTTTAACTTTAAATTAGCAATAATGGATGCTGTGAACCAAGGTGGATAAGCCGACTTACGAATAATATGTTGCGGAACAAAGGTATCAAAAGCATTGTACAAAATATTATACAGAGTTTCAACGCATGAATTGACATCAGTATTGTATTCAACGGGAGCCCAATCCACATCTAGAAGTTTATTATAAAGGCCAATAAAATTAGTTTTGCGAAAATTGTACTTCTTAACTGGTGCAAAGGGAAAAGAGGAGTCAGCTACTGGCGAGCACTTAATGGACAGGACAAGAGCCGGGTGGTAGGCGTCCTCAGTGACGAAGGGTAGTCTTTCATGGGTAACTACAAATTCACAAACAAGATTGGAAAAAATTAGATCTAGCAATCTGTTATCACTATTACGAATATTATTGTATTGTGTTAATTCTTGAGAGGCACAGAAGTTACGAAGCAATCGTACTTTCGGACAGGTGGTGTTTAGTTCAACATATCTTGGAAGATTAAAATCACCGATTATAATAATCAATTTGTTAGTTGAAAAGACTTCCAGTGCATCAAGAAAAGCTTCATAATCACTAACCGACATATTTGGTGGTATATAAAATGCTGCCAAATAAAGTTCACTTGTGGAAAGCTGAAATTTACAAATAATGTAATCTATCGATGGGACAGATTGAAAAAAGTCTGATGCATCAATCAACTCAAATGTGAGACGTTTGGAAATGCCAACAATGACACCTCCACCAGTTAACTTATTTAATGCATCACAATTTCTATCACATCTTACAACGTCATACTCAGGAGATCACATAAACGCGAGGAGGTCGAATGAGATTTATCCGGCGGAATAAATTTCCGTCGAAATTTTGCTTCGATTTTTAAATCTTCCTACCAGGATCACATAAACGCGAGGAGGTCGAATGAGATTTATCCGGCGGAATAAATTTCCGTCGGAATTTTGCTTCGATTTTTGAATCTTCCTACCAGGATCACATAAACGCGAGGAGGTCGAATGAGATTTATCCGGCGGAATAAATTTCCGTCGGAATTTTGCTTCGATTTTTGAATCTTCCTACCAGGATCACATAAACGCGAGGAGGTCGAATGAGATTTATCCGGCGCACAAAATTTCCGTCGGAATTTTGCTTCGATTTTTGAATCTTCCTACCAGGATCACATAAACGCGAGGAGGTCGAATGAGATTTATCCGGCGGAATAAATTTCCGTCGAAATTTTGCTTCGATTTTTAAATCTTCCTACCAGGATCACATAAACGCGAGGAGGTCGAATGAGATTTATCCGGCGGAATAAATTTCCGTCGAAATTTTGCTTCGATTTTTAAATCTTCCTACCAGGATCACATAAACGCGAGGAGGTCGAATGAGATTTATCCGGCGGAAAACATTTCCGTCGAAATTTTGCTTCGATTTTTGAATCTTCCTACCAGGATCACATAAACGCGAGGAGGTCGAATGAGATTTATCCGGCGCACAAAATTTCCGTCGGAATTTTGCTTCGATTTTTGAATCTTCCTACCAGGATCACATAAACGCGAGGAGGTCGAATGAGATTTATCCGGCGGAATAAATTTCCGTCGAAATTTTGCTTCGATTTTTAAATCTTCCTACCAGGATCACATAAACGCGAGGAGGTCGAATGAGATTTATCCGGCGGAATAAGTTTTCGTCGAAATTTTGCTTCGATTTTTAAATCTTCCTACCAGGATCACATAAACGCGAGGAGGTCGAATGAGATTTATCCGGCGGAATAAATTTCCGTCGAAATTTTGCTTCGATTTTTAAATCTTCCTACCAGGATCACATAAACGCGAGGAGGTCGAATGAGATATTTCCGGCGCACAAAATTTCCGTCGGAATTTTGCTTCGATTTTTAAATCTTCCTACCAGGATCACATAAGCGCGAGGAGGTCGAATGAGATTTATCCGGCGGAATAAATTTTCGTCGAAATTTTGCTTCGATTTTTAAATCTTCCTACCAGGATCACATAAACGCGAGGAGGTCGAATGAGATTTATCCGGCGGAATAAATTTCCGTCGAAATTTTGCTTCGATTTTTAAATCTTCCTACCAGGATCACATAAACGCGAGGAGTCCAATGAGATTTATCCGGCGGAATAAATTTCCGTCGAAATTTTGCTTCGATTTTTAAATCTTCCTACCAGGATCACATAAACGCGAGGAGGTCCAATGAGATTTATCCGGCGGAATAAATTTCCCTCGAAATTTTGCTTCGATTTTTGAATCTTCCTACCAGGATCACATAAACGCGAGGAGGTCGAATGAGATTTATCCGGCGGAATAAATTTCCGTCGAAATTTTGCTTCGATTTTTGAATCTTCCTACCAGGATCACATAAACGCGAGGAGGTCGAATGAGATTTATCCGGCGGAATAAATTTCCGTCGGAATTTTGCTTCGATTTTTAAATCTTCCTACCAGGATCACATAAACGCGAGGAGGTCGAATGAGATTTATCCGGCGGAATAAATTTCCGTCGAAATTTTGCTTCGATTTTTGAATCTTCCTACCAGGATCACATAAACGCGAGGAGGTCGAATGAGATTTATCCGGCGGAATAAATTTCCGTCGGAATTTTGCTTCGATTTTTGAATCTTCCTACCAGGATCACATAAACGCGAGGAGGTCGAATGAGATTTATCCGGCGGAATAAATTTCCGTCGGAATTTTGCTTCGATTTTTGAATCTTCCTACCAGGATCACATAAACGCGAGGAGGTCGAATGAGATTTATCCGGCGCACAAAATTTCCGTCGGAATTTTGCTTCGATTTTTGAATCTTCCTACCAGGATTATTATTATTATTATTATTATTATTATTATGTTGTTGTCGCCCAACAGGAAAATTCCCAATTATAGGACGAAATAGAAATAACTAAACTAAACTAAACTAAACTAAACTAAGAAATGCAAATAACACAAACAACAATTAAAACGCAACTAAGACTTATCATAAAATATGTCGCTATAGATAACGTTGGCATTACGGCACATGGAGTAAAGGGGAGATTTTAAACGAATATTGGTGCTAGCAGTTGGTAGGTGAAATGTTGATGTCCATCTAGAGTTAAAACGTGGCACTAGAAGATTCACCAATCCCAGGATTTCAGCACAATCAACTTGGTTGTGAAGAACCTTCCAGATAAATCTGGCTCCATGGATATCGCGACGTTGACTGAGTGATTGAACATTGTGCCTAAGTAGTAAGCAGTCATAGTCAATGCCCCTAGGAGGATATTGCCCACTGATTTTAAAGGTAAGGAATTTCAGGAACCTACGTTGTACGCGTTCAATATCGAAACGGTAGCAAATATATAGAGGTGACCATACTTGCGAAGCATATTCTAGCCTGCTAACAACCAACGAATTAAAAAGACATTTTAAAACATCTATGTTATTGAAATATTTAACTGTACGTAAGACAAAACCGTACATTTTTGACGCAACTGTAACAATATTATTTATATGAGTAGAAAAGCTAAGCTCGGAATCAAAAGTAACTCCGAGATCAAGAGTAACATCCTTTCTTTTTAACGGCTGACCATTAATAAAATAATTGATATTGATGGGACAAAGCTTTCTGGTGTAGGTCACCACACAACATTTACTAACATTTAAATTTAAATAATTGTTTGAACACCATAAAACAACAGTGTCAAGACACCGCTGAAGCTCTGTAGCTTCATGAACATTTGTAACTGACGCATAGATTTTGACATCATCCGCAAAAGCAAGCGCTCGACTTTCTAGAGATACCAACAAGTCATTAATAAATAACACAAAAAGTAAGGGACCCAAATTGGAGCCCTGTGGGACACCAGATGTTGCTTGATATTCAAACGAGTTGTAACCATTATAGGACACATAGTTTATTCTATTTGTCAAATACGACTTCATTAAATTTAAAGCAGATGATGTCATACCGAACGAACTTAATTTCTTAAGAAGAATGCCGTGGTGAACAGTATCAAAAGCACTAGTGAGATCTGTGTATATAACATCAACTTGTCCTCGTTTATCCAGATGTTCAGAAATAAATTCCGTTATGGTGATCAGATTGGTTGTTGTAGATCTACCAGAGACAAAACCATGCTGAGAAGGAGCAATATATGAGCGAACGTGATTATAAACTTGTCTATACACAACTTGCTCAAGGATCTTAGCAAAATTATTTAAAATGGAAATAGGCCGATAGTTCTTTAACTCAACTTTATCATCTTTTTTGTACACAGGAGTAACTCTAGCACGTTTCCAAACATCTGGAAATGAAGATGTAGTAATAGCCAGATTTATAATGTGCAAGAGAGGTTTGACAAGCACAAATCTCGCATCACGCACTAAAAAACTAGGTATTAGATCTTCACCAGCAGTGACTTTGACCGGACACCTAACCATTATTTCCAATAACTCATCCTCAGTAACAGAAACAAAATGAAAAGGAGATAAATTAGAATAGACATCTTCCGAAGCAGTAACATTAGAAGTAGTTAAATAAATTTTAGAAAAAATGTCTGCAAAGCCATCAACAATATCCTGAGGAGAATTATAAGATTTATTATCTATTGAAGAAGATAATTTATTTGGAATCCTAGAAGTGCCTTGTCTCGAATGAACATATTGAAAGATTTGTTTAGGATTGGACAATATAGACTCTTCCGTTCGATGCAAATACATTTTATAGGCAGAAGAAATATGTAATTTACACAGAGTACGCAAGCGTTTAAATTCAGTATAAAAAGATAAGTTGTTACTAGCCAGCCATTTTATTCGATAATTGTTCTTTAACTTTAAATTAGCAATAATGGATGCTGTGAACCAAGGTGGATAAGCCGACTTACGAATAATATGTTGCGGAACAAAGGTATCAAAAGCATTGTACAAAATATTATACAGAGTTTCAACGCATGAATTGACATCAGTATTGTATTCAACGGGAGCCCAATCCACATCTAGAAGTTTATTATAAAGGCCAATAAAATTAGTTTTGCGAAAATTGTACTTCTTAACTGGTGCAAAGGGAAAAGAGGAGTCAGCTACTGGCGAGCACTTAATGGACAGGACAAGAGCCGGGTGGTAGGCGTCCTCAGTGACGAAGGGTAGTCTTTCATGGGTAACTACAAATTCACAAACAAGATTGGAAAAAATTAGATCTAGCAATCTGTTATCACTATTACGAATATTATTGTATTGTGTTAATTCTTGAGAGGCACAGAAGTTACGAAGCAATCGTACTTTCGGACAGGTGGTGTTTAGTTCAACATATCTTGGAAGATTAAAATCACCGATTATAATAATCAATTTGTTAGTTGAAAAGACTTCCAGTGCATCAAGAAAAGCTTCATAATCACTAACCGACATATTTGGTGGTATATAAAATGCTGCCAAATAAAGTTCACTTGTGGAAAGCTGAAATTTACAAATAATGTAATCTATCGATGGGACAGATTGAAAAAAGTCTGATGCATCAATCAACTCAAATGTGAGACGTTTGGAAATGCCAACAATGACACCTCCACCAGTTAACTTATTTAATGCATCACAATTTCTATCACATCTTACAACGTCATACTCAGGAGATCACATAAACGCGAGGAGGTCGAATGAGATTTATCCGGCGGAATAAATTTCCGTCGAAATTTTGCTTCGATTTTTAAATCTTCCTACCAGGATCACATAAACGCGAGGAGGTCGAATGAGATTTATCCGGCGGAATAAATTTCCGTCGAAATTTTGCTTCGATTTTTAAATCTTCCTACCAGGATCACATAAACGCGAGGAGGTCGAATGAGATTTATCCGGCGGAATAAATTTCCGTCGAAATTTTGCTTCGATTTTTAAATCTTCCTACCAGGATCACATAAACGCGAGGAGGTCGAATGAGATTTATCCGGCGGAATAAATTTCCGTCGAAATTTTGCTTCGATTTTTAAATCTTCCTACCAGGATCACATAAACGCGAGGAGGTCGAATGAGATATTTCCGGCGCACAAAATTTCCGTCGGAATTTTGCTTCGATTTTTAAATCTTCCTACCAGGATCACATAAGCGCGAGGAGGTCGAATGAGATTTATCCGGCGGAATAAATTTCCGTCGAAATTTTGCTTCGATTTTTAAATCTTCCTACCAGGATCACATAAACGCGAGGAGGTCGAATGAGATTTATCCGGCGGAATAAATTTCCGTCGAAATTTTGCTTCGATTTTTAAATCTTCCTACCAGGATCACATAAACGCGAGGAGGTCGAATGAGATTTATCCGGCGGAATAAATTTCCGTCGAAATTTTGCTTCGATTTTTAAATCTTCCTACCAGGATCACATAAACGCGAGGAGGTCGAATGAGATTTATCCGGCGGAATAAATTTCCGTCGAAATTTTGCTTCGATTTTTAAATCTTCCTACCAGGATCACATAAACGCGAGGAGGTCGAATGAGATTTATCCGGCGGAAAACATTTCCGTCGAAATTTTGCTTCGATTTTTGAATCTTCCTACCAGGATCACATAAACGCGAGGAGGTCGAATGAGATTTATCCGGCGCACAAAATTTCCGTCGGAATTTTGCTTCGATTTTTGAATCTTCCTACCAGGATCACATAAACGCGAGGAGGTCGAATGAGATTTATCCGGCGGAATAAATTTCCGTCGAAATTTTGCTTCGATTTTTAAATCTTCCTACCAGGATCACATAAACGCGAGGAGGTCGAATGAGATTTATCCGGCGGAATAAATTTCCGTCGAAATTTTGCTTCGATTTTTAAATCTTCCTACCAGGATCACATAAACGCGAGGAGGTCGAATGAGATTTATCCGGCGGAATAAATTTCCGTCGAAATTTTGCTTCGATTTTTAAATCTTCCTACCAGGATCACATAAACGCGAGGAGGTCCAATGAGATTTATCCGGCGGAATAAATTTCCCTCGAAATTTTGCTTCGATTTTTGAATCTTCCTACCAGGATCACATAAACGCGAGGAGGTCGAATGAGATTTATCCGGCGCACAAAATTTCCGTCGGAATTTTGCTTCGATTTTTAAATCTTCCTACCAGGATCACATAAACGCGAGGAGGTCGAATGAGATTTATCCGGCGGAATAAGTTTCCGTCGAAATTTTGCTTCGATTTTTGAATCTTCCTACCAGGATCACATAAACGCGAGGAGGTCGAATGAGATATTTCCGGCGCACAAAATTTCCGTCGGAATTTTGCTTCGATTTTTAAATCTTCCTACCAGGATCACATAAACGCGAGGAGGTCGAATGAGATTTATCCGGCGGAATAAGTTTTCGTCGAAATTTTGCTTCGATTTTTAAATCTTCCTACCAGGATCACATAAACGCGAGGAGGTCGAATGAGATTTATCCGGCGGAATAAGTTTCCGTCGAAATTTTGCTTCGATTTTTGAATCTTCCTACCAGGATCACATAAACGCGAGGAGGTCGAATGAGATATTTCCGGCGCACAAAATTTCCGTCGGAATTTTGCTTCGATTTTTAAATCTTCCTACCAGGATCACATAAACGCGAGGAGGTCGAATGAGATTTATCCGGCGGAATAAGTTTTCGTCGAAATTTTGCTTCGATTTTTAAATCTTCCTACCAGGATCACATAAACGCGAGGAGGTCGAATGAGATTTATCCGGCGCACAAAATTTCCGTCGGAATTTTGCTTCGATTTTTAAATCTTCCTACCAGGATCACATAAACGCGAGGAGGTCGAATGAGATTTATCCGGCGGAATAAGTTTCCGTCGAAATTTTGCTTCGATTTTTGAATCTTCCTACCAGGATCACATAAACGCGAGGAGGTCGAATGAGATATTTCCGGCGCACAAAATTTCCGTCGGAATTTTGCTTCGATTTTTAAATCTTCCTACCAGGATCACATAAACGCGAGGAGGTCGAATGAGATTTATCCGGCGGAATAAGTTTTCGTCGAAATTTTGCTTCGATTTTTAAATCTTCCTACCAGGATCACATAAACGCGAGGAGGTCGAATGAGATTTATCCGGCGGAATAAATTTCCGTCGAAATTTTGCTTCGATTTTTAAATCTTCCTACCAGGATCACATAAACGCGAGGAGGTCGAATGAGATTTATCCGGCGGAATAAATTTCCGTCGAAATTTTGCTTCGATTTTTAAATCTTCCTACCAGGATCACATAAACGCGAGGAGGTCGAATGAGATTTATCCGGCGGAATAAATTTCCGTCGAAATTTTGCTTCGATTTTTAAATCTTCCTACCAGGATCACATAAACGCGAGGAGTCCAATGAGATTTATCCGGCGGAATAAATTTCCGTCGAAATTTTGCTTCGATTTTTAAATCTTCCTACCAGGATCACATAAACGCGAGGAGGTCCAATGAGATTTATCCGGCGGAATAAATTTCCCTCGAAATTTTGCTTCGATTTTTGAATCTTCCTACCAGGATCACATAAACGCGAGGAGGTCGAATGAGATTTATCCGGCGCACAAAATTTCCGTCGGAATTTTGCTTCGATTTTTAAATCTTCCTACCAGGATCACATAAACGCGAGGAGGTCGAATGAGATTTATCCGGCGGAATAAGTTTTCGTCGAAATTTTGCTTCGATTTTTAAATCTTCCTACCAGGATCACATAAACGCGAGGAGGTCGAATGAGATTTATCCGGCGGAATAAATTTCCGTCGAAATTTTGCTTCGATTTTTAAATCTTCCTACCAGGATCACATAAACGCGAGGAGGTCGAATGAGATATTTCCGGCGCACAAAATTTCCGTCGGAATTTTGCTTCGATTTTTAAATCTTCCTACCAGGATCACATAAGCGCGAGGAGGTCGAATGAGATTTATCCGGCGGAATAAATTTCCGTCGAAATTTTGCTTCGATTTTTAAATCTTCCTACCAGGATCACATAAACGCGAGGAGGTCGAATGAGATTTATCCGGCGGAATAAATTTCCGTCGAAATTTTGCTTCGATTTTTAAATCTTCCTACCAGGATCACATAAACGCGAGGAGTCCAATGAGATTTATCCGGCGGAATAAATTTCCGTCGAAATTTTGCTTTGATTTTTAAATCTTCCTACCAGGATCACATAAACGCGAGGAGGTCCAATGAGATTTATCCGGCGGAATAAATTTCCCTCGAAATTTTGCTTCGATTTTTGAATCTTCCTACCAGGATCACATAAACGCGAGGAGGTCGAATGAGATTTATCCGGCGCACAAAATTTCCGTCGGAATTTTGCTTCGATTTTTAAATCTTCCTACCAGGATCACATAAACGCGAGGAGGTCGAATGAGATTTATCCGGCGGAATAAGTTTCCGTCGAAATTTTGCTTCGATTTTTGAATCTTCCTACCAGGATCACATAAACGCGAGGAGGTCGAATGAGATATTTCCGGCGCACAAAATTTCCGTCGGAATTTTGCTTCGATTTTTAAATCTTCCTACCAGGATCACATAAACGCGAGGAGGTCGAATGAGATTTATCCGGCGGAATAAATTGCCGTCGAAATTTTGCTTCGATTTTTAAATCTTCCTACCAGGATCACATAAACGCGAGGAGGTCGAATGAGATATTTCCGGCGCACAAAATTTCCGTCGGAATTTTGCTTCGATTTTTAAATCTTCCTACCAGGATCACATAAGCGCGAGGAGGTCGAATGAGATTTATCCGGCGGAATAAGTTTCCGTCGAAATTTTGCTTCGATTTTTAAATCTTCCTACCAGGATACGCGAGGAGGTCGAATGAGATTTATCCGGCGGAAAAAATTTCCGTCGAAATTTTGCTTCGATTTTTAAATCTTCCTACCAGGATCACATAAACGCGAGGAGGTCGAATGAGATATTTCCGGCGCACAAAATTTCCGTCGGAATTTTGCTTCGATTTTTAAATCTTCCTACCAGGATCACATAAACGCGAGGAGGTCGAATGAGATTTATCCGGCGCACAAAATTTATTTTTATTTAGGCTATTCGGCGGATTGTTTATCATTATAAGTCCGCTTTTTAGTTTCCAGAGCAAGTCCGAGAGTTCAACCTTTTTTAAACTTTTTGTTTCTACATTAAATTTGGCAATTTCGGCCCTAAGATCTGCTACTTTTAGTGCCTGAATTTCTTTTTCCATCATAAGTACTAAATGCTTTCAACAATTTACTTAGCTTTTCTTCAGTCAAGCGCGCGCTCACTTAAGCTACCTTACAGTACTCCGGAAGGAAATATTATACTTGTTTATCCCAATAAACTTTGCACTTGTTCACCATACTGTTTTAACGTGACCCGCATGTTTTTTATTTATAATATTACAAAAATTATATGTATAAATAAACTTTTCGCGCCTCCCTTTGCACCAGTCCGCGCCTCCCAGTTTGGAAATCGCTGACGTAAAGGATGATGTGGTGTTTGTTGCAAGTGAAAAATCGAGAGCTTCAGAAACTGAAGAAGATGGAATCTACATTGAGTTTAGCCCCATCAAATTAATTAAAGGTTAATTAGTTTAATACCACAAAAGCTTGATAGTACTTGCCACATTTGTCAAACATTAATTTCTTATTTTAGATCTTGTTCAAGAGGGAAATGTTTTGGAACGCTCAATGAAAACTGAAACATCTGTCTTCAAAATCATCAAGACGTAATAGGTACACTTTTTCTTTTTAAGCGACTTAACCACACGTGTATTTAAGTTAGAGCTTTCATTTGATACAAGATTTACAAACAAACTACGAAGAGAGAATGATAAAACTGGAATCGGAGAATCAGTACTTGAATAAGCAGTTGTTGAACTGGCAACAAGAAAATGGTAACTTACAAAACCAAATCGGACGTGCTGTTGAATCGGTGAGCCTTGCTCGAAACAAAATGAAACAATACAAGACCCTAGCTGGAGAAAGAGAAATTAATTTCACTCGGGGCTAAAAATAACTCGGAAGAAAATTTAACAGACGGTAGTGTGATTATAACTTATGATGAAGAAC